>OZ026626.1:85715342-85717842 GCA_964020975.1 Hermodice carunculata
ACATCCAAATTACCTACAGATGTGTGTTTGTGGTGTGCAGCAACAAAATTGGAATATTTTTTATTAGCCGCAATGTCTTCAAGAGTAATTGAAGCCAGATATTTGTCGTAATTCATGGTACTTTGTCCCATATTATTGCCATGCATGTATATGCCAAATCACTCTGATTCCTTCTGGTTTTTAATAAGATTCGTTACTATGGGTTGTTTTAAAAATAAAACCGTTGAACAGTTTTTGCAGCGTTAAGAACAAAATATCAAACCACAATATGCCTAAATTATTTTTTCTTCCAAATGACAGTAGTGTCACCCTATTCAGACTTCCTCATAATGAGGAATCACGTTTACTCATTGCCAAAGATAGCATAAAAACTTACTCACTATCATGTCGGAGTATCGCTGCTTACACAGAATTCCAGGGATAGGTAAAGTCACTCGAGCTCGAAACGTCAAGGTCTTGGTAAAAAGGCAACACATGAGTTTTAAATACTAACTTCAGAATGGCTCTGTAGGAGTGATGGACTCAGCTGCTACAAATTGTTTGGGAAGAAGAAGGATGAAAAAAGAAACGCCATAGAGGCCATGCGGGTGTGTCAAGCGCAAACAGCGAGGTTGTTCGAGGTGGACGAGGCAAGCGAGGAAAACTACATTGAACAGCTTTTCAAGTAAGTTGTTCTCATCATCATCATCATCATCATCATCATCATCATCATCATCATCATCATCATCATCATCATCATCATCATCATCATCATCATCATCATCATCATCATCATCATCATCATCAACAGAGACGGTCCCTGAAATAAGCTAACATTTTGACCACTTTACGGTATTTGTCCCGCATTGAAACTGAGTATTTTCTGATATATTCTTTGTTAAACACTCTCTGTGCATGATGTTCGCACTTAAGGTGGAAGGTCTGAAGCCGCACCTTCAGATAACCTCTAATCACTTTTTTATATTGTTGGATAGTCTGATACTTAAACTACATGCTCCCAAAAACTCAGATGTGTGAGCATAAAATTTATATGAGATAATTGATCTCTAGACTTTTGTTTACAATGAAAAGTTTAAACAGTGACGGACACATGGCTTTGTTTGCATGGGCATGATAATGAACCATGTCATTGTTTGCACAGTCATTAGTCCATGACCGCTGGAAACCAATTGAGCTATTGACAAGGGTCACTCACAGGAAACCATTAGCTGTGGAGCTAAGAATGGTCCAGTTCAGACTAATCACTACCATTGTTCTGATTACTTTGAAATTCTCTATTGATGTAAAAACAAATTAGCACAATCCACTTACTGGTCCCCAAATATGGAAAGCCACATGTGAACCCACACCCGAACAAGCCAAGTGTGGTGTTCCCAAGTTAAAAAAGTCGAGTTTTAAGCCACAAAATATACTTTTGTTTGATGACAACATCACAGAGGTAAAGCTACAAGTTTATTTCACACAATAATTAAAACACAGGACAGAAGAAATGAGTATGTGTCATATTACAGCCATAAATGCGTAAGAATTGGCAATTTTTTCTTTCAGTGCGATTTTCTCGGAAGTGTTTTTTGCTCAACCTCTGCAATTTGTGTCTCGCCTCACAAACGTACAAATTGCCCTATCACATCAAAATCAATGGACATTAAAAGAAAAATATCATATCCAGGAACGGTTTCCAGGATTTTTTTTCCTGACAACCCCTTCCGTGACTTTTGGAGCAATTTATAGAAGGAAAATGAACGACCTGTCAGGACTAAATTAAAAATTTTATAACTTTTTATTTATGCTATTTCAGGACTAACCATTGAATTCGATCCTAGACATGGATATATATTTTAAATTTTTTCTGATTTCAACTGGAAAAAAACAATTTTGTGTGACTTCTGCATGAAAAATGTGAAAATCCTACCATGTTGGAAATAATGCTATAAAATCTCAAAAAATTTCCAATCCTGCAAAAAAACTCTATGCATATAAATCTATGGATATGTAGTAATCAGAAAATATATAGGTTCAATGTACTTGTGAAAAAATTAAATGGGTAATTGCGATGGAAAGTTGCCAGTCTCACTGCGCACTAGCTTCACAGCTTCCACCTTAAATGACATTCATAAAGTTGGCATCTTTGTCATCAACACCGGGTGTGATGTGGCTTTGGCTTCTGTTTGCTCTTCTTTCGCATTTATAGAAATAATTGTTAAAAGGGATTTTACTCTCGTAATGTACAGAGACTATGCTCTGAATCAATAAGTTTTCAGTGCCTGCACTTCAGATGATCGATGGTTCTATTTAAAGTGTACTTCGGCCTCTTTTTCCATCTCCCTGAAAATCAATCATCACAACATCACATGCTGTCTGTTAAGAAAGAAAGAAAAGTTTTTCAGAGACAGTGGTATGTAGGTCTCCTTGAAGGGATGGTGCATGGTGCGGGGTTCACTGAAAATATAATTCATCTCCGTGGTCCTTTAAAAATTCTCAGAGCTTCCTAAAATGTTTT
>OZ026626.1:85722842-85830342 GCA_964020975.1 Hermodice carunculata
TAACATGTCACTGTCTTAATTATATACATATGGAAGTACTATTGTCCACATTGCACACGTTCGTCTGTAGAATTTTGACATAGGCTGTATTAGCCCAAATAAATTAAAGGGTCTTCAGCGGGTTACAACTCAGAACATGTTGCGGAGCCTGCACTCTTACATGTCTCTCTGAGTAGCGACTCTTTGTCTGGGCTACATATTCAGCAAAGACAACCGACATAATAAAGAATAAACATGAACGTGGTAAATTATGAATTAGCTATAGACGTGAAGTCGTGCTTACATATGAAGAGTTCATTATGAATGACGAATAGCTGCCAAACCAAACATAATTACTAAATGTGTATAGGACGAGTTCAGATAAGAACAATTTGAATTACCCCTGAACCAGTATGTACCCTTTCTAGCGAGATAGCTTATCTTAGTTAAACTACCCGCCAGTGTATAGCTGAGGTAGAAACAAACTGGGTCATTATATTCAGTCCCAGTGATTGTAAAATAAATAGTTGCAGCTAGACCAGCTATGAAAACTGAGAAAAATCCTAACAAGTACTGCAACAATGGCATCCTGCAGCAGAAATGTAAAACAAACCGCATGATGACCCCTACTACTCACTATGAAAGTCTTCAAATAATAAAACTATTTTGCTGCCAACTCTGAGTCAAGGTTTCAGAATGGGTCAGGTTTGTGACATTTGAGTAAATATTGTCAAATGTGAGTAATGTTTTGATATTGAGTAAATGTATACCTAGTCATGTCAGGAAAGAATGAAAATCATTTGCATTTAAGTCAAAAACGTGTTATCAAAACATATTTTCTCTTAACCCGATCTTAAGTACAATTAGGCAAGCTTGTAACTGTCGTCGGCTGCTGCTTGATACCGATGATCTCTGGAGATTTAACATGACAGAAAACATGTAAGCCTAAACTGTATGAAAGTGAATATTAGAACATAATGATGCTAAAAGATAAAATCAAGTAGCAAAACAGACAAATCTAAAATTTGTAAAATCATTGCAGACAAACTTTCTAATAATCTTTGGCTATTTAACAGCAAAATTTGTAGGGCAAGTCAGTAAAGAATGAGAGTCATTAGGTTTTTAGGTCAAGAGAATGCAATCAAGATAAATTTTTCTTAACCAGATATCAAGTACAATTAAGTAAGTTTGAAACTGTCCTAGGCCGCTGCTTGCTGCCGATAGCCCCTGGGGGTTTAAACCTAACAAAAAAAAAAAAAAAAAAAAAAAACAAAAAAAAAAAAAAAAACAAAAAAAAAAACCAAACAAGCTAACCTAAAATGTCTGAAAGGTTAATACTAAAACAGAGTGATGCCAAAAGATAAAAATAAGTAGGAAAACAGGCAAGTCTAAAATCTCTAAAATTATTGAGGTCAAAGTTTCTAACCATCTCTGGATATTTATAGTACAACTTGTAGAAATATTTGATCAAAAGTACATCTTTGAATCCTCTTGATTCAGGTTTATTGCAAATAAATTTGGTTCTAGATCCAAAGTCGTGAAATTTAGAACAAATACGACCAAATCTCAAAATGTGTGACAAAAATGTGTTATATCCAATAGCTTCCGAAATATTAATGTCTGGAAAAGGATAGTTCGGTCTCAAAATGAAATTCGTCTATTTTGTGATATACTTTAATAGGAAATTTGTCATTAGTGACCCGAATATTCAAGTCCAGAAACGCATCTTTGAAACCATCCGAATAGTTACCTTCCAAAGTGATATCTTTTGGGTAAATTTCTTTAGCAATTGAAGATGCTTGTCTCGGAGGTACCGTAGTAATTGTTGATTTCCTTATGATAACTAGAAACGTTTTTGTGATAGGACATATTTATTGCACAAGATTATAGTCCATATGGATGACCTTGATTCAAAGGTCACAAGGCCACTTTAGTTTCTGCATTGTAACTCAGAATTTAAGATATGACTTCAACATTGCACATGGCATTAGGTCTTAATCAGGGCTTGGTCATCCTAAGAGGTGGATGACCTTCACCAAACTCTCAATGTCACCAGGTTGGTTGGTCGATCGGTAGAGAGACGGTGGTTTTTGCATCATAACTCTAGAAGTTTTTAAGATAGGACTTTAATGCTGCCCAAGTATGTACTCCTGTATAGGGACTAGGTGAAGTATGAAGATTATTGATCTTGACCCTATTTACAAGGTTGTGGAGGCACTGCAGTAAGTTTGGTTTCTGTAACATAACTCCTTTTTTACCGATAGGACCTATATATTGCACAGGATTATAGTCCTTATCCACAGCTAGGTCAAGTTTTAAGGTGGATGACCTTGATCTAAATTCAGAAGGTCAGAAGATCACTTTAGTGAATTTGGTATCTGCATTGCAAATCAAAATATGTTATGACTTAAATATTGCACATGGTAATAGTCCTCAAGTACAGCTTAGTCAGATTGGAAGATGCATGCCCTTGACCAAATTCCCATTGTCACCAGGTTGGTTGGTTGGTCGATAGGGAGACCGTGGTTTTTGCACCATAACTCCAGACGTTTTTAAGGTAGAACTTTGATAGTGCCCAGGTATATACTCCTATACCAGGGCTAGGCAAAGTACGAAGATGATTGACCTTGACCCTGTTTTCAAGGTTACAAAGGTACTATAGTGAATTTTGTTTCTATACGATAACTAGAACAGTTTTAATGATAGACTCTGTATATTGTACAAGATTATCTTATCCAGGTATGAGTCAAGTTTGAAGATGGGTAACCGACTAATTAGAAGGTAATTTTAGTGAGCTTGGTTTCTGCGTTGTAACTCGGAATTTAAGTTATGACTTCAGGTCCGCAATTAGGGCTTGGTCAGCTTAGAAGATGAATGACCTTGACCAAATACCCAAGGTCAACACCTCGAGTCTTATTAGTGACCTTGGTTTCTGCATATTAACAAAAACTAATTTTGTACTGTCAGCAGAGTACTGAGGGCTACAATAATGGCATCAGGGGGTATTTTTGTTTTACAAACACGTCTTGTTATAATTATTATTATGTGGATACGCAAAGTTTTAACTGTGGCTTGGAAAGAAATCAAGATCATGTTATCAAAAACCCACAAACAAGGTACTGTGACAGGTAACTTGAATTTAATTGCATAACTATTCACGAAATGTGTATCACATGTGATGGTGCGTCGAAACGAACAGAAGTTTTTGGTAGTAAAACTTTCATCTTATCTGCCATATAATTAGAACAGCAAGATGTGAAAAAAGAGCCATATACCGCGGTTGTACCTTTGTACCTTTCAAATTCGTAACACGAAGGGAGCCAATTGGGGATTTGCCAAGTTAAATCTACATCATGCCTACCCAGTTAGAATTCTGTACGCCAAATAAGTGTAAAGAGCACAATTGAGCAGCGGAATGCTTGAACTTCAAGCAGACTTTCACAATGAAGAAAAAAGGAGACGTTAATACGTGTAACAGCTCATGTTATGAATATTTGAAGATATGTTTCAGTCATGTACTTTTTGTGGAGAGTAGCCTCTGCTCTCTCTTGGATAGCTGACATAACCGTTTAATTTATATTACAGTGCTGAACGGACGCCACCGAAAATTTCTTGTGGTTTGGTGGTAAATATCTGGTATTGTATCAGTGTGACTCTTATGAATGAAAACATAAGGATGCACCACAGTGAACCTGAGAGCAGTTTTTCATTATATCTGTCACGGTATGAAACAGGTGTTTTCAAAACAAAGTGGTTTTACCTTTTGCGATCAGGTGTCGTTTCTTCTGATTGTAGTTCAACTGAACCAAGAGATCAGCCTAGCCACCGGTGGAATTAGCAGTGGGGAAAATATGATGCGTTGAAGCTCTCCTACGAGGCACTGGCTGATCCTGTTGTTGAGCTGATGAGCTACCTTTTTTCTGTTTTTTTAACGTATGACCGTTGATGCCGACGAATATGTGATTTCTGAAAGATAAATTGTGATGTCAAAACAATTAAGAATGGCGTACAGTCTCTGACTTTTTTCCTTTTTTGTGGTTTCTTGGCCAAGAGATTCACACCATAATCATTATAGAGTTAAACCTCCCTATACTGAACACCCTAGTGACCGGAAAAAAAGTGTTCAGTCTAGTGAAGTGTTAGGTTTAGGGAGGTTTGCTTACATTGGAAGTACTTATTTGGGACCGAGAAATGGTGTTCAGTATAGAGAGGTGTTCGGTACACGGAGGTGTTCGGTTAGAGAGGCTTTACTGTATATATATATATATATATATATATATATATATATATATATATATATATATATATATATATATATATATATATATATATATATATATATATATATATATATATATTCAAGATGCTCAGGTTTGTGAATTAAGCTAGGGTGCCCATTTATGATATTTGAGAACTTTTATCCAGAACCACTTCGTAGTCTTTATCACCCTATTCCGTAGTTCAGACTCTATACTCGCCATAAGCTAATCTGTCACTGTCCAACCAATACAAACATGGAAGTACTCTTGAACATATTGTCCATGTTTCTCAGTAGACGTTTGAAACAGGCTACATCAGCCCAAATACAGTAAAGGGTCTTGAGTGGGCAGCTACTCAAAACATGTTTCGAAGCCTATGTTAAAAAATTCAGAAATTAAGAGCCTCAAAGTCCTGGAAATAAAAGGTAGTTTCAAAATGGTCATAAAACAAGTTAAAACAAAATAAGATTTTTGCGTAATGAAATTCAAAGCAGGGTAATACCATAGTGTGACTTTATGGGCTGATTAATGTTGCCGGCAGCAGTAAAATTACATATAGTATTGTGCCAATTCGTTTTTCTTGCCCAAATGTATATTTCTAGATGACCAAAAGGATTATAGTATTGAAACGAAAATTGATAAAAATATGTGTTGTTGAATTTTTTTCCATTAAACTGGACAAAACATTTAATTTTTCACCATTCCCGATGCGAATATGATTGTTCTGTCCGAATGTTAAATGAAAGTATAATCCCTGCTGTGGATTTTCCCCAAACAGAAACTTAAGACACGGAGTTTCCTTGCAATGTCTGGCGTTGAAGGCGTTTCATCTGTGTTTGCTGAACACAACATGCTTCTTTTCCTTATTATTTTGATTTGCGAGACATAAAAACAGCAGGACCTACTGACTCCTGTTTTCCCCGAAAGCTTCATTCACAATTCTACATGTACAATGCAGTAGTGTAGTAATTTGCTCCTTACGTCGCTTGCGACGAGTGTTCTTTAAAGGACAACTACCGGACCAATGATGGATAGTTGTTGTTTCAGATGTTCTCCTTTGCAATGTTACATATACATATAAAATTCAATTTGATATCATTGATAACATGGGGGTATACACAACCTATGCAATATTGGAGTCATGAAGTACAAAGTTTCCGTTTGTTGATTACAACGCACTTGTCAAAACATAATGATCTGTTCACACGATAATGGTGTCCCACATGGTTAGCAATTTTCTGACATGGCAACATCCATTGACTGTAAAATCAATATGCCGTTGCAATCAAAGAAATCCCGCACCCAAATTACTTGCAAGTATAATACCTGGGCAGACAAGACACAGACGCATATATATTTTTTGTCATAAAGATATATATTGACACAAGCTGATATTAGCTACCAACTGAATCTAGATGAAAAAGAAACGAGGTGTTTATGTTGTCTGATATCTTCAAACAATGGAATTGTCAGAAATGTATTTTTGTGGGTAGTTTTTCCCAGGAACTATGATTGACGATCTGAGAAAAAACAGAAAATACTATAAACAGAAACAAAAAGCGAATAGACTTGTGCAGGATTGAAAAAAAAATGTGTTAGTTTAGCAACTTGCACACGAGGATAAGAACGGGGCACTGAAAGAGATTTCCAAGCGTAAGGACACACTGTGACTGCTGAGGTATTTATATATCAATAGCGTAACTTTACATTGAACATACGGTGAGTACAATTTAATGCTTTGTAAACGGGTTTAAACATATTTCATTATCGATCTGCGCGACGGCCATGCACCGTGTCAACTCTTCTGGCATGCCACGCTTCATACAAACAAACGAGCACACACAGACACAGACGCGTGCACACGCGCGCGTGCACACACACATATGTATATATAGGTTGTGTGTGTGTGTGTGCACGTGCGTGCGTGTGCGTGTGTGTGTGTGATCAAGGTAAAATATGCATCTTTTGTTTCCAAGACTATGCTCCGTCTTTTACAATAAAAGTAACTCTGGTTACAAAAAATTGTGAAAGAAAATTATTGGCAAATATTTGCAAAACAATATGAAATATTTTTATTTTTTGCATCATGGGACAAGATTCAAAATTGTCTTTTCGTGAAGCAAATGTTTTGTGTCGTTACCAAAAATGCCAAGGAAATATATGTTTTGACGATGACATTCCATCCAAATGGACCAAGCAAACGTCTTCTTTCAATGGCAACAAGACATTTAATGCACATCAGCGTAGCCCTGTTAGGAGATTTCAGGGACAAAAATCAGTTACGGTTGTGTCCTTGACTAGACTTTCGCGACGCCTTTGCAACTTGCAGTTTAAGGATAGGAGCCGGGAAATTTAGACGGAAAAATATCATTCGACAATGACAAGGAAGTGAAATATATTTCCCGACCCTTAGCGGGTAGGTGTGGCGAATGCGCGCGAAACCGTAAGCGCCAACAATCTCCCTAGAAACGAATTTCATTGTATTTTAGCCTGTTCAAAATTTACCGATGCACGCAAAAAAATGTTTGGCTCAACAACTGGAATTTTTGCAGATTTTAATAATTTGGGAGAGGAAGAAAAATTTCTGATTTTTATGGAAAGTCAAGATAATGAAACAATATACATTACGAGTTCGTTTTTGGCTGTTTGTATGAAAATTGATGGACCGCTTTAATAAACATGCACCCACTTCCTTTTTTTTTTTTTTTTTTTGGTTCTTCGTGGCTTGATCCTGGATATGTTGCATGAACTGTATACTGTTTTGAATTGTTTTGTATGTGTGGTGTTGTTTGTTTGCTACTGTGTTGCTTTATGTTTTCGGCAAAAATGCCTCTACTGTATACATATGCGAGGTACAGCGAAATAAAGTTCTTTCACCTTTCACGTCACAGTAATGGCCCTCCCCGGATATGTCCTACTTATTGCCAAGTACGGAGAAATCACACTCTGTGATCCCCGTGAAACTGAAACAGGTACAAGATCCAAACATTTTGCAATAGAGGTATACATTGCATTTCCAATCACAGAAAAGTACGGCAGATAGTTTATCAAAGCACTCTAGACATACAACGAAATAGAAGGCTGAAGTGGAGGGTGTTGTGTAAAATGATCCAATAATTCAAGTTTGGCATTTCCTGAATTTCTACAAATACTCTGCCACCAGTCCTTTTGCACTTTTTTCACAGCATAGATAGGCAGCATTAAGACTATTGTATCCAGCCTTTTTTAAATTCTGCAGTATGCAAGACCAGAACAAATTGAAATAAGGCAGAACGCTTGATGACATTTGTCCTCAATGGACAAACAAAAATCTCCGACAAGGATGTCGGAGATTTTTGTTTGTCCATTGAGGGGAAGTCATTTAAGTGAAAAAAAGTATTTACTTCATTTTTCATTATTTTTATTCAAACGGCGTTGGTCATATAAATTATTTCAAAGAGGTAAGGCGGTGGTAAATTGAACTTGTGTTATCAGTACAACAGAACTTTACCAAAGTTGAGCACAATATCATATTTTAAAGGTCCTATTGATTGACCATAATCAAATTTGATACATGGGTGACTCATGGGTTGTTCTCACCATACGGTGCGTAAAAAAATGGATGTGAAAATGATACTTTTTATTCAAATTCTTATTTTAAAAACTCATTGCGCTTTCAATCCTCCCTTTCCGTTTATTTCTGACACCCACAAGGCGCGAAAGGGCGGTGACGCCACAAAGGCGACACCGCTGGCAGACAGGGAAGACTCCGACCATGATTGCGACCTATGGCTGAGAAGTGTCACTTGGGTTAAACCTATTTTATTCACCCTTCATCAACTGGATTAAAAATGCATGTATAAATATTCATTTTCGTTCATGTTCCCGCCCAGGATGGGTCGGTGTGTTGCTGTTAATTGTAGCAATAGAAGCTCTACAGCTTCTTTATATTCACCCCAATTTGATCTGAAATACGTAGAACGTGGACCCGTGCAGCCAAAATTTACACAGAAAAGAGGCAGGGCCCCGGGAACCGATGATTGATGTAACCTATGTAGCGAACACTTTGTGGAAAGTGACTTCGATTTGTCAAATATGACGATGCTTAGGATAGGTTTGGCAAGAAAAAATTACTGCTATTGCCAAATGCGGTCCCATCGCTGGCCAATGGACGGATTCACGGAGCTTGCCAAATTAGGCATAACTCATACAAACCAGGAAAAGATATTCCTTTTTTCACAGTTTTTACAAATTAATCTTCTATTTTCAAAGCTTTCATTACAGCAAAAATATAGGTGTAGTTATTCTACGGCTGTTACGATGTATCACATAATAATCGATCGAATGTCACAGTGACGCCGCCGGTCTGGGATGTTGTTGCAAAGTAACCTTGTAACAAAAATTTTAGTGTGTTTAACTATTTGGTTCGATTGATGTAAAAGAAATGGGTGGAAAACATGGACAAACAAAGGCTGACTTTGTTCCATGCCCGGTTCTAGGATTGAACAGTCTATAACAGGTAGAGATAGCTGGCCACTGTAATGTGTGTATCCAATTACTGCTGTATATTACGGGATGTTTAATTCCATTACCAGATAGCACTTGTTTGGATAGCTACCACATTCATGCCTCATGTACGCAGCTGCCAAGACCAGTGGGCGGCTGGTCTTTCAGTTTTTCAGTTATGTACCAATGTTTGTGACAGTCCACGGCCGCCTCCCAATAATCGGGTGTACAAAATAGTATCTCATTGTACCTTTGTCGTTAATATGGAACCAGAAAATAAGTCAATCACAAGAAAATATTTTCCATTGTTACTTAATGGATACGATATGAAATAAAGAATATAAACACCCGTGCTGATGACGTTGTATACGAAAACGTAAATTACTGTCCTCCAAGGGTCGCGAGGTTACTGTCGGGTAGGGTTGCTGACATTGAAAGCTATTCATAAATGCAAACTTATATTTAATCATCCATAGACCATACAGATGGGATGGGAAAATTAGTTGTTTTATTAAGACTTTTATATGCCGCAGGCATAGGCCGTAGCTGTTTCCGTGAATGCTAAAATTTGAAACACTACCAGACCTTGCCCATCCTGACGCAAATTCCAATTTATTGCATTCGTGCTTGTTCTTGTTGAATGGATTCTATTAATTTTTTTATGGGAAATATCATTGCCCAGACGCAGGTTGGGATCGTCTGGCTGTACCACAGCTGCACTCCCTGCAGTACTCCTACTGGTGACGCTGGGGTTCTGGGGTTCTGGGCGTCCAATCGTGTGTAAGACTGAATGATCCTTTCCTTTGCTGCTTCAGCTTTTATTATTAATTCTTCTTCATCCTCGTTAGACCACGTAAGGGAAATAATAAATTCATTCTCTCCAGAATCACTAAGCTCTGTTGTATCTGCCACGACTCTTGGCAAACTGAAGGCACTCTGGCTTATATGAACCATGGCCACCGGGTTGCGTTTGTGACGTCAGTGACACTATCCCACATCGGGCCATGATCGAAGAAAATTCGCGCGCTTTCCTGTCGAAAATGTGGCGCACTTTTGGAGCTAAAAAAAAACTATTCGAAACTGAAATTTAACATTTTGGTTTTCAGATATCATTTCTAATGACCCTTAACATCAACTTTCTAATTTGTGGTACCCATTCAATCAAGAGGACATTTAAACTTTCCAGAAAAAAAAAAACACTTTTGTTATTATTTACGAACCGCCTAAACAATAGTCTCATATTTGTCATCTTTACACCAATCTCAAACAATAAGGTTCTCATGAAATTGCCGAAGACTGTATTACAATATAACCCAATAAAAGCAAATACCATTCAACTACACCGCTGTCGGAAGTTTAAAACAGCCACACATTTTTCTCATCATTCGATTGCTGGCAAAATATTGTCGGTTTATATCCCTGAAGACATTGTCTACACGTCATTTCATCTGTTCTTTTGAGCCGAATATACCTGCATAATTTTACAGGCAAGAGCTTCCATGATCAAACCGATGTTCTGTCTTGTGTTTATTCATGAAAGCTGCCATTTCCACAGAAACCGTGTATAGCTCCAAGCCTTTCACTTACAGGTTTTCATTTATACATGGAAACAAGTACGTGACATAGGTTGTTTGTGATTTCTTTACTGTATATCTGACGCGACAGTTTGACAATTGACGAAGTATCATGACGTTTTGCTTTTTGGTTGACAACTGTTCGTCCACGTTCCTCACATGGAGAGCTACCTCGCTACTATGGCTACTGACGACACAAAACCAACACTCAAAGGTTTGGTGATTAGACCATGTTTGAAGTCCACACAACCAACTTATTTTCTATATTACACTCAGCTGCCACACGCCTGCGGCTGTTTGGGCGATATAACGTTTATAACATTCGTAGTGGTGCCCATTTACTTCTGATGGACTGGATATGCTTACAAATTTCAGGTAAGTTTTTTTTTCTCAAGGCACATGTTTTATAAATCAGTACACGTCAAAGTGTGCGTGCGAGCTGAAATGTCGCACATGTACTACTACTACCCCTACTACTACTACTACTACTACTACTACTACTACTACTACTACTACTACTACTACTACTACTACTACTACTACTGCTACTGCTGCTATACTGCTACTACTACTACTACTAAAATAATAATGATGATAATAATAATAATAATAATGATAATAATAATAATAATAATAATAATAATAATAATAATAATAATAATAATAATAAGAAGAAGAAGAAGAAGAAGAAGAAGAAGAAGAAGAAGAAGAAGATGATGATGAAGAAGAAGAAGAAGAAGGTTAACATAATAGTTTTTGCAATAACAGTACCAATAACAGGAGCCATATCTGCAGCGTATCGATACTTGAGACTCCGACAAGTCCAATGGTGGGGTACAACAATGCAAATGCTGGACATACGCACAAGCTCATGATACATTACACTAGAATATCCAACTAAGTTCACCTAAATAAGAAGACCATTTTCATGTTTGAATCAATTTTCAGGCCGGATTTATGTTTGTGCTCAAGTTATATCCTCTAGTAAGGCCACTCCCCTTCGACCATACTTTTCAGTCCCTTTGATATTCCTCAAAATTCTCCTGTGCAGCAATTAATCTAATTATTGATCTATCTTTCTGAAACTTTCATTCAATTGGACGGGAAGAGTCTACCTTCTGTGCGTCGGGAACAGATTGTTCTTTCCGCTACGCACGCCGACAGGCCGCATCTGGTGGCAAAACGGTCAAAAGCTGAAGCCACATAATAGGGCACAAATGACAGGAATCAAAGTCTGATATCTATGATTGATAGTGAGACCGTTGGTATCTGCGAGCTTCATGACTGTAACGAAATATTTATATTTGTAATTGATTGTGGCACGCCAGGCATCTGATGGACTCCTGCACACAAGGCGATGACCGATGACGGCTAACACGCTCCATAGCCGTGCTGTCTCGCTGTTATCACAATTTGATGGCTTTGTTCATGCACTAAACCTGCGTCTTAAATGGATTCGCCATCATGCATCAAAACCATAATTCAACGTGCACTGTGCAGCGTGAGATCAAAACAAATAGCGTCCTCACACCGATTCTACAGAAATACGAAGAAAAGTTTACAGCAACGGAATATATATTTAATTGTTTAAATAGTTAAACACACTTGTTTCATACCGTATATTTACAAAAACTAGTCAAAGTGCTTACGTACATTTATTTACAATACTGATATAAGCAATGCATTGTGCATAATTGCAAAATACTAGCGACACAAGCCCACATACGCTACTTTGATGAAGATCGTGATTATATAATAATAATAATAATAATAATAATAATAATAATAATAATAATAATAATAATAATAATAATAATAATAATAATGATAATAATAATAATTAGCATTATCATTATTGCGTTTAACTTGGAGCCGTACATAGATCACTCATCAAGTTGTAATAACCACTTACTTTCTCATGTTTCGTGTTAGCTCAAAATCTTCGATACACGTTATTTTATTGTAATTTTGCTTCATGTATCCCGCACTAAAACTAGATATAGACCACTCTTTGTGACACAATTTTAGGAAGTTTATGGACATGTATGTAACATATGTTTTAAATGTATGTATGTATATATGCATGCATGTATATGTATATATATATATGTATATATATATATATATATATATATATATATATATATATATATATATATATATATATATATATATATATATAATGTAATAAAATAACTCCCATTACAGTAAACACACACAAATAGTGGAATGTCCCTCAGGGACTGAAAAATGAGGTCTGAATAGGGAAGTGGGTTTTAATGGAGATATAATTTAATTAAAGATACAAAAATCGGGTATGTAAATTGGTGGTCTTAATGCAGAAATGATCTCTTTCTGGAAGTGGTCTAAATTGGAGATTCTAATACATATATATATATCTGACATGTATTTCGTCTCGGTTTCGATCAGTGTTTGATCCATTGTTGCAAATGTTACTATGATGTAGGCTGTCAATATGAAATAAGTTTTCATGGCAACATGTTTGATATCATCTTATTACAAAACATAATCTGTTGATTTCTTGTTTTAGAACCATTTATTCATATGGGCGTGTAATTTGTGCAACCTGGAACATCAATACATATATGTATGTATGTATGTATGTATGTATGTATATATATATATATATATATATACATGTATATATATACACATATATACACACACATATATATATAGATACATACATACATATATATATATATGTATATATATATATATATATATATATATATATATATATATATATATATATATATATATATATATATATATATATATATATACAAAATATAGTCCAATGCTCATGTTTCATGGGTTTTTTTAGTCCTGATTAGAGAATTAGGTCTGCACTGATCAGTTTGCTCCATTAACAAGTCCATTGAGCTTTAGAATCAATATACCCGTGGCAGCTAACTGTATATCTTTTAAAAACATATTTTATTTTATGTTGCTGAGAGAACCAAGATACCTGTGGCAGCTAACTATACACCATTTAAAAAAGTATTTTATCATATGTTGCTGCTGGAAATTCCTAGAGTGTACAGAGTCAACTCAGTTATTCTGACTTTGGGTCCAAGTGTATAGGGTATCAAAAATGCAGTGAGATGTATATCAGCTGGCTGCAATTAGGGAAATCAAGACAGTTAATATTTCCCCCTTATGTTGTAGTCTTAGAGGTTTTTTGCTAACAGAATAACACAATGGTTACGTTGAAATTGTTTTTAATAATATATATGAGCTAGCAAAGTAAGCAAATTTAACATTAAGTGAACAGGGACTTGAACAGGTGTCCACTACAGCCTCATTATAGTTTTAGTTACCAGAGGTCAGTAGTTTTCCAAATGTGGGCTGGACTTTTGAATAGGCTGTATCCCTCGTGGTATTTAAGATCATAATGCTGGACAGTGGTTGTATTCCATTGACCGGATGACAGGTTAGGTGTGATTATGGTGACACTTTCATTGAAATTTTCACCGGGAAAGATGCTAGAACTGGGGAATTTGTAGCTGTTGCAATGTTATATGTGTATTTACATTGTCACTAACAATCTGATTTATCGTGGAATATCTAAACATTTCTGCTACAAAGTGACATCACACATATATAACATTGAATGTGAAGTTAAGGACCACGTCTGCACGCAAATTTTGAACACCCTACCATGGAGTAATGGGTACTGTACCATGATCTTCCGGTATGTTAATTATATTTTTTCTGTTTTTACATCATCATCATCATCATCATCATCATCATCATCATCATCATCATCATCATCATCATCATCATCATCATCATCATCATCATCACCACCACCACCACCACCACCACCACCACCACCACCACCACCACTTTTTTGGGGGGTGGGGGGGTGGGGGTCTTTGGGTGGTGATTTGGTGTTATACCGAAGAGCTTTTAGTTTTTAGCCTTTAGATAACGGATCTTACTCTTGGTAAAATATTTCGTCGAGCGTCGTTTGTATCAAGCTTTCGGTCATGACGTAGAAAGTATGGGCCTAGCCTTACCTTGTAAAATATGGATGGAGTTACAGAACAGTGACCTTCAAGACAGTGTAAACATATCGTGGTAAGAATCACAGAGTTCAGTTTAAATTGTGTACTCAACAGGCAACAATTCCACGAATGTCGAGCCTTCCTGTGTGTTTTTATATTATTTCAAACCATTATTATAACATATCACAGCATATTTTGTATTTTCAATATAATTTTATTTTTTTCTTTGAACCTTCCCTGTGGATACGTTTGATATTAAAGGGAACGGGAAGTATCTTTTCCTATAATATTTGTTCTATAATTTTAGTTTTCAGCTTGTGTGCTGTATTTAGTTACATAGTTTACATAACCACGTAAAGGGGGTCAATTTACCATTTTTTATTCAGCACATTTTCCACAGAGCTCTTTGGCCTCGTATGAGCAAGACAATTCATTTTTATGAATTAGCATACGTATTTCTCACAATACAGTAAGGCGTCTGCCACAGGTATTTTTTTTTTTGGTATTGCTAGTATATTTGCAGGGATATACTCCAGTAGTTGTCATCATGTCTGTCTAAATTAGGCTAAGCTTGCAGTAAACCCAGGTCGGAGACCATGGCCTGCACAGACAGCCTCATTGGCAACATTTACTCCGTAGAGCGATGCAAGATCCTTGATCGCAATACGTGGACATCACTTATGCATGACAGGCACCCGAGCGGGCAACCAGCCATGGTGTTGGCCTACTAAGGTCCAACTGCAATCACACAGAGGATCACTCGCTGGACGGAGGCCATTTGACACCACAGACAGAACGTCAATGATACCCGTGGTGTAAACAGCAATCTTATGTTTGTAAATGTAAAAAGTTATGGCCAGTAAACTTTATATTTGCCAATTCTTCACAAAATGAATAATGACGGATCCAAAATGGGAAAAAACCAGGATAAACCAAAACAGAAAAAACAAAAACAAAAAACAAAACAAAAACAAAAACAAACACAAAAAAAAATGATCAAAACAAAGCAAAAAACAAAAAAACAAAAAAACAAAAAACACAAAACCAAACCCCCCCAAAAAACCAAAAACCAAAATAAAAAACAAACAAACAAAAAAACAAAAAAAGAAACAAACAACTCCCCCCCAAAAAAACTGCGGCAACAACAACAATAAAAAATCATTTTTGAGACTTCCCAAACCTATGTAGAATAATTTGTTATATATCTGATACAAAATGTCGGAAAATCTAACTCTAATATGAATCGAAAAACAAAATAGATCACTCATATTTTATACCACTGCCAATTTCGGATTTCAGTAATCTAAATAGTACGTTAATTGGTACTCGCGTGAAGCTAGAATATACCTGCAAAATATCGTAAAATGTTCTTAATGAAGAGACAGAGCTGCAAAAGGAAATATTATTATTATTATTATTATTATTATTATTATTATTATTATTATTATTATTATTATTATTATTATTATTATTATTATTTTAGAAAAGTAATGAATTATGGAGTAATATTCAAAAAGCACAGTCGCCGAAGGAATGCGTCAGCAATGACGTCACACCCTGTAAAATAATAAATATCTGCAGTCGGAACATCTATTTAAACTAAGATGGGGATTGAACTGGAGAATTACATAATCCATAATACAGTGTATGGAATGTTTCGCATTTAAAACAATTAATATTTAAGAAGAAAGAATTATAACTTGTATGTCTTAGTCATGGCGGAATAAGGAGCTTACAAATTTTCGCCACAAACACGGTTTGTAATCTCCACTGCACGCACACTCTTGTGGTGAGAAAGAAAATTCATCACTTGGTGCACATCTTTGTTGACAAGACAGTTTATGTGGAAGCGAATGTCCAGTCTTCATGTGGAAATGATGTTAAGTCTACACATGGAGAGGATGTTAAGTCTATGCCAATGTGAATCCGAAATATTTCAAATTCCAATGGCGCCTGTGTTCAAAAGAGACTCTCTCTCTCTCTCTCTCTCTCTCTCTCTCTCTCTCTCTCTCTCTCTCTCTCTCTCTCTCTCTCTCTCTCTCTCTCTCTCTCTCTCTCCGTCAGAACAGGAATCAAACAACTATTTCAAACAGAAAATACAGGTGGTATTTCCTGACGTCATTTGTTAAAGGAATTACTGTGATTTCATTTAAGCAAAATTACTCCCACCGCTTTGCCCTTTGACCGTCAATTTCGTAGTACTGATGGTTATATGTCCACGATAGTTAGTTGATTTCTCCAACCCGACGTAGGTAACTGTGATAAGCACAACACCCTCGTATTTTGGATAGATAATTATCTACCATTCTGCATGATTTTTTTCAAAGATGCCAACAAAGATAAAATGGCTCAGTCGCACTGGAGTGCATCATATAATGCCAGCGTCTGTGAAAGACTTTTTACTCATTGTCTCGACCGACATGAGAATCTAGAGTCAGATTCAGCAGAACCTGGTTGCTTGATTTACAAGTAACGTTGTAAAGTTAGATTGTTCTCAGATACGAGGCCATAGGCGCACCTATACGACAGCTCCTTCGGGCACTGTAAATTTGGCAACTTCGGTGGGGCATCACTCATTTCAAGCAAACAAAATTGCTACCAGGGCACCGGTCCGCACGATCAGCTCTTAGTCATCTTGTCCAAGTGTGGATGAGATCAAGCGAAACATGCAAATTCGGGACGCTTAACGGAGTGTACTATACCCAAGTTCCTATAAAACAGCTATTTTTTCCAGTGCACAAACGTCCATACTTTACTGTCTCTACTGTACGATATATCGTGGCCAAGGGAAAACGTTGGACAATATCACCAATAAATAAGGTTTAAAAAAAAGAAACTGACAAAACTCTGTTTAATTTTGTTAAAAGATATTGTACGCTATAGGGAAAATAACTTAAAAAGTCTGTTTGTTGTTCTATTTTTCACCATACAACAATCCCCACAAGGAATGTGAATGTGTCCCCCCCCCCCCGGCTGCTCTGTGCCGCTGGCATGTCGCCCATAGCCTGCACTTGGCAGCTCTGTGAAGGATGATGAAGTGGTGGCGGAGGTGGAACGAGAATAGCAGAGGACAATAAATGCTTGTGAAGAAGGACGAATAATGAAAGAATAGTAGAGGAGGAGGAGGAGGAGGAGGAAGAGGAGGAGGAAAGGAGGAGAACGAGGAGGAGGAAAGGAGGAGAACGAGGAGGATGAGGGGGAGAAGAAGAGAGTGGTGGCAGAAGAAAAAGAGGACTGGCAGTGGCGTTAGTGAAAGAGGGAGATGAGGAAGAGGAGGAAGAGTTTTAGAGAGCATGCAATAACCATGAATCTTCTTATAATTCCTTGTGGGGCCACTCTGTTTTCCAGGATTATAGTATATATTTCGGAAGACGGAGGTTAGGTGTCGTGTTTGATCAACAGAAGTGCCCACAGAGCAGTTTATACCATTTATTAATACAGTCTTGTATATTGGGGGGCGGATCTGACTTCTTTTATCCCGACACTGAAATTGGATTTAACGGTAGTAGTACCTCTTCATTTGGTACTGTGAGTAAAACATATTGAACATCTATGCGCATACCTGTGCATTGAACACGGATACAGAATGGCGAAAAAACCTGACACTTGCAACCTTTTACTTTCAGTTTATCAATGATATTACACACACACACACACACACACACACACACACACACACACACACACACACACACATATATATATATGTATATATATATACATATGTGCGTGTGTGTGTGTGTGTGTGTGTGTGTGTGTGTGTGTGTGTGTGTGTGTAGGCTTAAACAGGAGTCACTTTCATGCTGTTTACATAGCTTTAACAAGGATTACTTATGCTACCCGAACCAACTGTGGTTATAATTTTACAGAAACCTTATTTTGATTACTGGAAATAAAAACAGCCGCATCATACCATAGAATGGTCATATTTACCATGACTATTAATTATTTCAGGTTTTGAACGCTAATGGAAGTGAAATGCTGCTTCAATCTCTCTGACTGATACCTTTATATCACGAGCTTCATATCTGCCTGGATTAGGATTTTTTTCTCCCATGAAGACGATCGACCGCGATTTTTATCATTGCTATCAAGCGTAGCCCACTTCATATGTGATCTAGAATTTAAATCTTTGCAAAACGTCAAGTGAGGCTTCGTCGTATGGCTTGTGCCAGGATTCACTGGCATGCTCCAAGCGCTCAGCTTGAAAAAGTGTTGACACTGCTTCTTAAAGACGTAATATGACGTAAGAGCTAACGACCCGATTCACCTTACCACCGCTGTTGTTCAAGCAATAGTTAAACCTCTTTTTTTAACAACAGGTGTGGCCAGGTGGATGGCTTGAGCACCTGCTTAGCAGTTGCTGCAGTGGACAACAAGAACGTGAATAATTTATAAATTCGTTTTTACAGAGTCACAGAGCTTGTACTACTTATCACAAAACATGATTGGGCATGGTCGGGTTATACTGAAGGTCAAAACTAGTTTTGCTCCAGGTCTTCTTGTCAGAGAGGTTTGCGAGGGATTTAGTCATTCATTGTTAAAAAAGGTCATGTGACGCGGGTAGGATGTGTTGCAACATAGCAGAGTAGCGTATCTGTCGTGCCGTATTGTCTATGTCCTTGATACTTAGCGAACGTGGCCTATCTGCCTGCAATGTACATGTAGAATGCGATACCCCATACATTTTGACAACCACATTGCCATTGAATTATTATTAAATGTAACCCACATTTCTGAAATTCAACCAAAATTTTGACCAGGAAATTTCTGGATTTAAACCAAAATATCAAACAGGAAAGCAGGCTTGCCGAACTGAAATATTTTTGTCGTAAAACTCGTCATTATATTATCAGGCCTTTTCAAAACTTGAAAAAATACAAAAAGCATGTGCTTTATTTACCGAAAGGAAGCCATATACCATCGCTATGATTTATCTTTCCCCTACACCATATCATCCTGGTAACCATTCCGTTTTCCTTTAAAGAATAAAAACAATCACCCGCTTCCGGTACCTATGGCATTTCTTCTCCAGTGAAAAATGGATAAACTATATTATAGTATTTTATGGCAAAATCTGAGCTGAGATTTTGAATCTCGGAGTTTTGGTATTACAACGAATAATTAGAGTAATCAACGTTCACTTTTTGTATATGTCCTGGCACATTATCAATGCGTACATGTATGTATGTATGTATGTATGTATGTATGTATGTATGTATGTATGTGTGTGTGTGTGTATGTATGTATGTATGTATGTATGTATGTGTGTGTGTATGTATGCATGTACGTATGTATGTATGAATGTATGTATGTATGTATATACACGTGTGTGTATGTACGCATGTATGTATGTTTCTGTATCTGTATGTATATGTGTATGTATGTGCATAACATTAACTTTTTCTTCATTTTCACTTTGCCGTAAAGCAGGACATATAACATGTTTAACAAACTTATTTTCAGTGTAACTCAACTTGTTGTTTTAGACCCCCCCCCCAAAAAAAAAAGCATTGACATATTGGTGCATGATACACTAAATCTACCCCAGGAAACCATGCCTAAAAACTTGAAAAGCTCATGAAAGCGAGACGATGTGAGATAAAGAACGACACTGCTCTGACATAATGTGTACAGGTGTGTGAATGTACAATACCTACTTATCAAATCTAACCATCAAACAGGCCCTAATCTTGATTTCGTGCACCAATTGCCGCCAGAAATCAAACGTATGCCTGACTCCTGGTATTTTCGGGTAGCGGTGTTTAAGCACGGGAGTTTGGCTTGGCGCAAGAAGATCAGGTAGATCTAAGTAAGAAAATGTTGAATGTACCACTCGCCATCATCTCCGCACAATTCTTGAAATAATGCAGCAGTTGCCAAAAGATACCTGATGCGTCTCTTTTGTGGTTCTGAAATTTCAGTTTCGAACCCCCAGAGAAATATCCTTGAAATGTGAAGGGCTGTGTGCTGTGGCGGGAAAGGATGAACTTACTATGACCTTTCACAGGTATTCTTATATGCATGAATTTGTTGGGGCGCCAGTTCATCCTTTGTTGTTCCGAAGCCTAAAGGCTCTAAATGTTTGTGTTTCCAAGCAACATATCCACCGTACCCGGTGTTGTAATTTTGTCTGCGAATGTTCTCGTTGAGAACATAATACAAGCCAATATTACATCTCTTGCTGCTTGGATAGGCTAGTCAGCTACGTTACATACATATTCAGGAGATGTCTCCAATATCTTTGCTTCATTCATTTTAAAAATTTGCTTTAACGAAGGTTTAATTACTACTATTCTTTGTTTTTATTACAAAACAATAAGGGAAAGAACTCGCTTATGTACAAAGCATATAATTTTATGCAAGAAATATGAACCCGAGACTTGTAATTAAGAACCCGACCCACATTGCAAGATTTCTTTTTGCAACATAATCAAATAAAATATTTTGTTTTTGGAAACAACCATGTAAGCTTATTCCTTAAATAGCGACCTTTTTCACAAAAAAAAACATTACTAATTTACCAGAGGTTTGGAATCAGGGATTACATTTGAAAAAGCTTGAAATCCGGTCAGCTTTGTACAAAAAAAATGGAGTCTGACTTTCTATGCCTTGTGTATGATATCATATTCTCATTTTGTTGCTTTGGCTAGTGGATCAATGCAGTCATCAAAAAATTCCTGAACCTCCATAGAAAATCGATACGCATAGTACATTTTGGATCAATGGTTGCATAGGAGGCGCTAAGGTAAAGAAACAGGCCGACGGGCTTACAAATATACAATGGCTTCTGATTTTAACTTGGTTTGCTTATGTAAGGTAAACTTCCCGTACCTGAGCTTGTCACTGTTATATTTGGTTTGCTATCGAAGTCTGCGACGTATTGGGTGAGTATACACAGACTTAACTACGAGCCATTGTACTAACATATACAAAGCACCTGCAGAAAATTCACTTCAGGGAAGAGGGCGAAAATGAATATTTTCATCACACACACACACACACACACACACACACACACACACACACACACACACACACACACACACACACACACACATACATACATACATACATACATACATATATATATATATATATATATATATATATGTCAGACAGTTCTATATTTTTAGGCATCTTTATAAATGCAGGTTTACTAAAATCAAATCTTCTTTTATGTATCGCCGACGGAATCAATGCTATATTGGCATTGCCTATAACAAATAAACTTTTATGTCATTTTTGCAGGTTCACTCATCCATTCCAAGCCGACATGATGTACAAGTAGTTTGATTCAGATGTGTTTTGGGATAACTTCACCATGACTTTGGATGTAGTCATGTCTTCTGGTTCCGACCATCGACCCGTCCTCTCTGACCGCACCCACAGGAAAATGCTTTTTGCACGGGCTGAAAAATTGTTAAAGCAAAAACAAGACGATTGCGGGGAATCTGTCAACTCAGATTCCATTGTTAACGAGGGACTAGAAAAAGAACATCCTACCGACAGACATAAGGGAATGTTAAACTCGTCTACACTCCAGAAAGAACCCAGTAGAGTTATGGTAAGCAGTTGTGTACCAATTAAAAACCCTACTGACGAGTATGAGGCGATTCCAGACGAACATGGACAGCAAAAGCATTCCGTTGAGAGGTATGAAGCAATGCCGAATAAGACTGCATCCCGTAAGTTTCCTAGCGCCAGGTATGAAACAATGTCGGCTGCAAGTGCACCCCTTATGTACCCGACCGGCCGGTATGAAGCAATGCCGAACGCGCTTATACCCAATAGGTCATTGCGGAGAAGGGCAGAAGTGTCATCCCCGCTTAGTGATCCAGAGAAATATGGTTTGCCAACAAAAGCTACAATACATGTTGGTCGGAAACAGGATAAATGGAAGCAAAACTCGGCATCACGAAATAATTTTTCTTCTCACCCAGCAATTGGGTTGGGGAATTCCAGCACAATGCATTTTGTGGAAACCGGATACACAAAAAATGGGACATACGGGCATAACAATGAAGGAATACAGAGGGGTAATACAGTGGTGTTGCAAAATGAAACGTCACCAGAAAGCAGTGACTTATCAGATAATTCCAGTGCAAGAAAACACGGCAAACCACTGTTGGCACCAAGCGTCAAAGAATCGCTTAGAAAATATTTTAAAAGCTTGGGTTCAGAAAGTAAAATAGCAACGCCTCAACATAATACTATAGCCCACACAGAAAACAACGTTAGTGCTAAATCTACAATGACGAATGCAGGAAACGACAGAAATGTCATCATGTCTGATTGGACAACAAGTGAAGGGGGTAAATCGGGCGATTTCTCAGGCAGTAATGGTGACCACGGGCAAAGACAGACAAAGGTATGTGTTTAGAATAGACAAAATTACAACGCAGCAATCACTGAAGGATGGACCAATGTTGGGCCATGTGATAATGTAACATTGGCCCAGCATTGGGCCAACGTTAGCGCTAATGTGTACGCTAGTAAAGAGCATTCTTTGGTGCTTTGTGCGCATTGGTGCGCATCGGAATGCTGTTGACTTAAACCACCCTTGGAATAACTAAGACAGGACACCCTACATTTTTCCATGAAATGTCGCTCCGTGCTTAAATTCAAACTAGAAATTAAGAATAATTCGAATGACAAAGATATTTCTCACGTGATAAGCGAGAGAAAGTTCTATTCTTTTGATACATCAACGATTGAATGTGAATTCCTAATATGTTGCTTACTTTCTGCAGTAACATGAAAAGTAAAAAAACTTGATTGACTGCAGTTTGAAAAATATACAGATCATCTTGTCGTCGACACACTTGTGCACCAGTAAGGGACTAGCCGCAACATGAATGTTTGCAACTACACACACACACACACACACACACACACACACACACACACACACCAATATAAGCAACACGGTACAACTGGTTAAGCGGTATCTTAAATAATTTAACCAGATAAATAAAGATAGATACAAAGTATAAATAAATAAGTAGCTCAATAAATGCACAATAGATCTCAAGATCATTCATGAGTAAATGAAAAATATTTCAAGTCGTGTTTGCGTTGATCTACCAGTTGACAGAATACAGACAGTTTATGAGTAAGGTTGCAAAGCTAATAATGTACAATTTGGCTTTGAGGCTCTTCAGTTTCAGCAAGAACTCTTGTGCTAAACGTCACCGTGCATATTTGTGGACAAAATCATAACCCATTATGTTTCCTTACTAGGTTGTGCTGACAAACTTGGATTTTCCGACCTTTTGGCTAAAGCATAGTTCTCTACTTGGAAGACATTTATGTTACAGAAGTGCTTGTGGTAATTTTCTGGGAGTTTCTCAGCATTGTTTTGGTGTTAACAACGCTAAGGTGTACATTATAATCATCCAGGCAGATTAATTTTTTTATTTCTTGTATACATATCTTTGAGGATAAAAACAATCACCAACATTAATTATTTGACTACTTCTAATAAAGTGTCCCATTTTGAGATCAAAATATCATCTACAAGATCGTTTCACCATATAGGCAGAATGATGCGTTGTATGCGGGGGTGTGGTGTGAAAGTAATATGAAAAGTCATTTTACATTTATTGCGGATAGAACAGGCAGAAGACACACGTATTGCTTCCGAAAGGGAAGACAAAATTGACAATACGTCAATAGACAATCATATTTCTTTACACAAACACACACACACACACACACATATACACACATACACACACACACACACACACACATACACACATACACACACACGCTACCCCAAGGGACTATCAAAAACGCTATTAGATGCGTTGCCAAGATTTTGATCAGTTACAAAAAATATTTAATTGCACATGGCACCAAGCGTTCAAGAAACTGGGAAACGGTTCTTCGTGGTTGTGATTGTGTTTCGTTTCCATTACAAGCATTTTTTATGTTCCATAGGAAAATAATAGTAAGCAGTTTTAGTTGTAACACAAGGCAGTTTACCTTTTTTGGCGGCACATTGTACATTCAGTGGCATTGTTAAATTGGCGTTTGTATCCACAGTAGCTGTACCGATTTTTCACATACTGATTGAAATTGCTATTATTTATCTACATAGGAATATATTGAATCAACGTTTGATCGAAAATAAATGCAGCAGAATCTCATAAATCATTTACTCAATTCATTTTGGCTATTCCTAGAAATGATTGTCACTTTACCCTGAAGTGCCTTCAATCTTTTCGGCCGATCTGCTCAATGAGTCTTCAGGGCTAACCATGGTCCTAAATAAGAAATGTGCAAAACCACTCAGCTTCAACGGCTTGGTTTTGAATCATAACTAATTTATACACGCATAATGGTACTGATAAAAGTAACAATTTGCATCTGTTCCCTGAAGCCGCACTTAGTTTCTTGTAGCATCCGAATTCTGACGTATACAGTTTCTATGCTGTATTTATAACAGCTGGTCAGTATGGAATAGGAATTTTCATCGGCATGGATTTAAAAATTAGATCCAGTCATGCGAACATATTTCTTGTTGCTATGTATGTATGTATGTATGTATGTATGTATGTATGTATGTATCTATCTATCTATCTGTCTGTCTGTCTGTCTGCCTATCTATCTATCTATCTATCTATCTATCTATCTATCTATCTATTATCTATCTATCTATCTATCTATCTATCTATCTATCTATCTATCTATCTATCTATCTATCTATCTATCTATCTATCTATCTATCTATCTATCTATATATCTATCTATCTATCTATCTATCTATCTATCTATCTGTCTATCTGTCTGTCTGTCTGTCTATCTATCTATCTATCTATCTATATATATATATATATATATATATATATATATATATATATATGTATATATATATATGTATTATCGTAATTTATGTTGGGGGGGGGGGAGAAGACATTACCGTTGGTCCGTCATTTCAATGTAATTTTGCGTTATTCATACGATGCATGTCACATTTGTGAAAACAGTTAAAATGTTTATAAATCACGTAATATTTTAAGATGTGCCTTGGCTTCGCGACTGCACAATTAGTAATTTGTCAACTCGGGTATCCATCATGCTTGAGTTTTTAACCAGGGTACCCCACCTAACAGAAACACTTGTAGATATACTGCAAAAAAAAAAAAAAAAATCCATATTCCGATGCCTAAGAAATTCCCTTGGTAATTGCATGCACAATGAGACATACAAAGATTTTACGCTGATGAGGGGTTATTCATCCTTTGAACAATATAAAGCAATGTAGTTTATCGTTTTTAACCGAACTGCAACGGACAAACATCTCAAGAAGTGTTTTAAGCCGCAACACATATTAATTATTTTCCCGTATATAGATATAACCATACGTGTATGAATCTTGACATGTATTTCACCATAATAGCTACAATAAATCTTGTAATTTTTATAATAACTAGTTTGAAATTTGAATATTATGCTTAATTTTATTTAGAAGAGTATTTGTTTTGTGACATGGCATTCAATTAGCTTTGGAACCGCAGCCCAGCAGGACCAGAAAAATATCGCTTATTTAGTAATGCATGACACCTTTAGCCTTACCTTTACCTTAACCCTTTCAGTGCCACGTTTTGGACTGGGTCATTGGCTTTTGCCGGCGCTCTTTGGACGCAAATTGCCCAAAGCGCGCCGGGAAAAGCTGTTGAAACGGACCATCATATTCTCTGAAACTATAGGCATGCCGGTACTTGAACGAATGGTCTCTTTGCAACAAATACGAATCTCGCATCCTTATAGCAATTGAGAGCAGTTCAACTTTATTCGCAGTTTGCACTGAAAGAGTTAAAGGTTAATGGCCTGGTTCAGGCTGACTCGCATGCCGCAGCAGTCCCAGAAGAGATACATAAACTGGCCAATGTTGACTAAAATCTGCTTTTGAAAAACGTACGTGTACGCACGTCCACCCAAGAGATCCAAAGGGCCTAGATTCAAGAGAATAACGATACATAATAAACCACCACCCCATGTACATTCCTCTTGTGTTAAATGTAAGGCACTTGATATTCATTATTCATATATATTACTATAAGTATTATAGTCTTGCTTACACCATACAGGTGGTTGCATAATGTAAATGTTAACATGCTTTGTCTTAGTCGGCTGCCACATGTCGATGGTGAAAGGAGCAAGGAGCGCCCCGGTCGGACGACTTTGCACTTATCCCCATATACTTAATCGATCATAGAATAAGCTTTCTTCAAAGGCAAGAATCGATAACAAAGGCAGGTCATCCTCGGTAACCCGGCCTTTTGCAATTTATTTTCACACGATTTTTAACTGAATATGCAGAATACAATTGGCGGTGCGCATACAAAAATATGCAGTGACTATCCTATCTTGCAGGCTATTAATCATGGCTGTTTGGTTTTGTTGGGCACCATGGTGATGGCCTTATATATACATAACACTTCAATATGTCATGTACCCGACTGTCATCCCACATGTTTGTTTTATAGAAGACAGTGTACGCTCTATGGCTATCAACGATTTGATATTCTGACGTGCACTCTTCAACTTGCAAGAGCGTTTTATTCATAACATTGCCTCGAAATCACCGTAATGAAAATCCACAGAGTGTTTTCCTGGCCATGTTTCTTATATCTGTTACCTGAAGTTCAGGTGGATTATTTTAATATCTATTTCATCGATGGTTAGAAGCGTGGCTATTCATCATGTCCCGCTTCCAAAAAGTAAGTGGCGTTTATAATATATGTGACAAAGATTTTTTATGTCTAGCCAAACATATATAAAAATAATCAAATAAAAATAATCTGCGAAATTTTTTTTATATTGGTGTTAAAGTAGCTCTGTATGTCATGTTTATTTCTGCCTTCACTTACATAGGTACAGGATACCACAGCAGTGTTACTGGCCCGGTCCGAACTGTACGAGCTAGGTCTAAAAACATTCAAGAAAATCACAAACACTCAGTAATATCATCATTTATTACAATTATGTCGCAGATCCTGAGAGCTACCGAACAAATGTTTCCATTTTGTATGTTTCCATAGATACGATCAATGTATTTGAAGTAAGACGCAATCTATCAATTCGCTCTGCAGCGTGTGACACCTCAGGATCAAAGGAACAAAAGGCCAGGAAACAGTAGTTTGGGTTCAGGACAATGAATTGAGCATTTTCTTTTAACAGATTAGAAAATACCAGTCTGTGTTAAATGCATTTTGTCGTTCATGTTGAATTATTGATTAATATCCGAGGTCCGTAAGTTTTCCAAAACAATCAATTTATGACAGACGAGTCGCACAGCACTTAAGTGTCTCAGCAGCGTTCGCTATCGGTGGTTGCAATCAGGGTTCTCGCTCGTGTTTGTTGCCGTTCCTTCGCAGAATACATGTTTTGATCTTTGTCTCCCTAAACTTGCCTAAATTTTGTTCTACAAGATAAGAAAATGAACTAATAATATTTTTATGCTACAATACGGGAACATCAGAACATAATTTTGAACATCAAAATCCATTTACTGATAAATGTTTTAAATATATTTATCACTTTTCTGATCCGTAAGTAATGGGCTTTGGGTTAAAATCAGAAACCACAAATATTTCATTTAATTCAGGAAAAACATATTAAAAATGTCACTTGAAAAACGTACACATGAAAAATGAAATAAGGCATCAACTTTTAGTGAACACCAACGTGTTTGCCTTGAACAGTTATTCACACATATAAACGTGTTTGCCTTGAACAGTTATTCAAGCATATTAACCGCAAATTTCAAGTCGCGCCTGATCTTACGATATATGACACTCTGTTGACAAAAATCGCAAAAACTAAAGAGAACGGCGTGTTAATTCATTTTTGATTAAAAAAATATCTGAAATTAATAGGAAAATAGAAGGAAGGTACTTCTGAAATTTTGATTCCATGAAGACAGTTTGAGAGATAATATTTTAGAGACAATATTTTAAAGAGATAATATTCAAGTGGCATGCAATGTGACCTTCAAATGTCCTTGAAAATTATAACGTGTAATACTCTGTCTTTTTTTCCAACTTTCATCAATATGGCGACCACTGGAGAACGTGTCAAACTATGATGTGAATAATGTTTCCACACTTTTAGTACTAGTTACAACGAAAGTCTTGCCCAGGTCAACAATTGTAATAATTATAGATTAAAACTCCTGGTGAAAAGACCTTTCAGTCAAGCATTACAAGCGCTCTATTGTCAGAAATAACAAAATGGTGCAGTCAACAGCTTTTCTCGGCGCACTTTGAAATCACAGCGCACCCCGGAGAGTTCAACTTGCTACCTCAATCTACCAGTCATTTTCAATTAAAAAGTCCTCACATTTCTCACTTTAGCAATTGGCTCCACGCACCGATTTGAAATGTATGTAAGGCGACTATATGATAAATTACATTGCACCGCGCATATAGCAAAATGTAATTTGGATTACCATCCCCTGGAAGTCTCATTTTGAACAAGTGTGTTTTGTATATTTAGTATTACATTTTAAATGCCCCAAAAGGCTTGACCCAAAACCACATTTATTCAAATGTGATAGAATTAACTGCCAAATACTTCTTGTACTTGAACGCTTTTTATTCCACACAGCACTTTGCTGGCTGCATTTTGCAGGATGGATTCATAAACATGCTAATTACCTATTGCCAGCCAGTCTGTCATAATTCTAAACTGACCAGTTGTATTCTGCTGTAATTGTTTTGGAGTGTACTTGATCACGACAGATTCAAAAGCCTGGGTTCTCTCCAAAATACAATCTATCCATGTTATAATCGAACTGTTGAACAGTCACTGATGGTAGACTTACAGTGAGGAATGAGATGCTCATATTGCTGCAAATCATGCTTGTCGGGGATCAATAAAGTTACACCATTTAATTGTTTTCAGCATATTAATATGTTGCTCAATAATGGGGAATTTTGGTACAAACGCAATTTTAGTATGTTTGGTTTGTTAAGTAAAAAAAGGAAATAAGCGAAAAAGCTGTGGCATCAGCAATCATTTACACTGACGTTGTGTCAAGATACAATATATTTGGGACTTTCAGCTCTAAAACACTCTCACTTTTGAACTCCTTTGAGCCACATTTTGATCATTTCGTATCTAAGAACGTAGTAAACGTAATTATAATTAGAACGTCGTTCGGCTAACACTTTATGCAATGAACATAAGAAATGCCACCGTTTTTCTCTGAAAATTTCTATCTATCTATCTATGTATCTATGTATGTATCTATCTATCTATCTATCTATCTATCTATCTATCTATCTATCTATCTATCTATCTATCTATCTATCTATCTATCTATCTATCTATCTATCTATCTATCTATCTATCTATCTATCTATCTATCTATCTATCTATCTATCTATCTCTCTATCTATCTATCCATCCATCCATCCATCCATCCATCTATCATCTGTCTGTTTGCCTGCATGTCTGTCTGTCTGTCTGTCTCCGTCCGTCCGTCTGTTCAGTCATCCATCCATTTGTTCGTCTGTCCGCCCAACCATCCGTTTGTTAATCCATCTTAGCATCTATGAATCATTCGATCCATTTATTTTTCATGATACCAAATGATTTGTATGAGGTTATCTCGCATGTCTCAAACAATTTGGAAAGATATGGGGCATTACAATTTTGTTGGTAAAACACAAATAAGTACCATAGATGGCTTCAGTGTGATAAACATGTATTTCGCTGGCCTGGACGCCTATACCTTTTTATTCCGATCGGCATTTATGATTTTTTTGCGTGCACAGTTTGAACGCATTAATTGTCAAGTGTATGTGACAAAAATGGTTATGCCCGGACAAATACGATCATTGGCAACTATACAGAGTCAAAATGATTGAATGAGTGGCTGCAAATAAATGTGTACATACAACAAACTACGTCTCATCCTACTGGACAAGGTTGCGCGAGAACAAAGTTGGTCGATAATAGTAATGAACAGTTATTTGCATTGACAATAACAACTTTGAGTATCATCTAATTAAATTTTCATGGGTTATGCATTATCTAGCTGAATAATGTAGCATCTTATATTGTCTAGACCCTCTGGAACAAAACGATTGGCGTGTGCCCTAAATGACATGATACATATCCATATCTGCGTAACTGTGTTTGTTGTGTCGCCAGGGAAGAACTGTTAGGAAATATACAAACAGGTAAATACTTAGATGTTTATAGTACAACGGTCAACATTTTTGCATCATAAGGATTAGTAACGTGCCATTGACGCCAACAAAGGTAAGCACATTTTCATTAAGGAATTTAACTACAGTTTTATTTGCATAATTACATTATACTGCTCAGCAATTTTGTTCATAGTCCAAGGCATGTATGGAAGTTCTACGTACATAGCAGCTCTGTTACGTATATCACAGGTATGATTTCAGTACAAACGTACGAAAAAATAGTTTTTTCGCTTTCTCACACCATAATCACCCATAGCTACAGAAGAAAAAGGAAATCAAAGGGAAGGGACCGAAACAGTAAAACTGCAAGATGAATCTGAAAAAGACTTGTTTCTTGATAACGTAGTTGTAGCATCTCCTGTTATTTTGCGCAGCCAGATAAATAGTGAAGCAATAGAATAGTTGTGGACATTCTGCTAATTCTGATATGGATGCATTTACAAAACATTCATACAAATACCTAAAATTTATAATAACTGAAACTATGACAATATCAGGACACAGCAATCGTCCTGTCTAAGATCTTTGATCCAGCTGTTATTTTTAGAAACGACAGAAGTGATTCTCTGATATTATATTTTCCAATATCTTATTATGCTGTGGTTTCCTTTGTATGGGAAGGGGTTTGTGTTAAAAATATACGGAAAGAGTCGTGTTAAACAAGCTCCAACATTGAACACAGCACTTTACCACAAGTTTATATGGTTGAATTACTTACATGCATATAGGGAAAAGGAAGGCAGCTGTATAATTCCTTGTAAAAATGAATTAGAAGTTAATTAAGTGCGGTGGCGAAATGACACTACTTTGGTAGGTTAACTGAACGGTACATGTTTTGGTGAAGTTTCTGCTTGGGTTGGTATATTGGACTGTTTCAATGGACAGGGTTACTCTCACATGCGTTTTTTAAGAACGCAAGACGGCACAGAGCATGTTGTTAATCAATTAAGATTTATAATATTGAAGAAAGCTGTTTTGCAGCTTTTTAGACACATTGCTTGTCCTTGAATGTGCAGCTTGTCAGCTCATTCACTGAACAAACCAAAAGGGGCCTTCTAGTTCGCAAAAGTTCCCTTCAAATTTGTTTGGTGTCATGGAATTAGAAAATTTAAACAAAAATTTTAACGGAATATATTTGTGTTCCTTGGACCGTTGTCGTTTTAACCCTCTCCATCTCCATACGCGATGACGTCAAGTTACGACAGAAAAAAATATTAACATCCAAATGCCAGAATGTCAGTGTTTAGGAATCCGACACACATTGCATATCAACGTTGAGTATATGAGACCTCTTAGTCGATACAAGGAAATAACTTTATGATGATTTCACCAGAGTAAAATATTTCACGCAAAGCCTTTCAATTGAAAGGCAACATTTTCCAGCAATTTTGTTTCGCACCTTATCATTTAATAAGGCATGGATCAAAGTGGTGAGAGAAAATCGAGCATGCGTCAATGTTAAGAAATACATCTTAAAAGTGTCAGAAAATGGGGGTGATCTGGGTTGGTTTAATTTCTTGACACCCAGCCATTTGTTCCCATGATGCATGTTTGTGACACCTAGCAACCCATACCATTAGAGGTCAGGTGGGTCAGCAAAGCCCATTGCATTACAGTGAACCTGAAAATTTTACCCTACATATGAGGAAGCTTTTTGGAATTATCATTTCCTAATCTACATCAAGTACATATTATTATCTTTCAAATAGACCCAGGTGTGATAAAATGAAAGTTTAATGTTTATTTGGCAACGTTTAGAAAGGTTAAATTTATATCTGCTACTTCCCAATGTTAACCTATGGAGAAAAAATGAGGGTCATGGAAAGTGCCTACAAGATCTGGGCGGTCAACCATGAACAGGATAGGCAGCACCACCTTTAGACGAATTTAGAACTAACCCAGATATAGACAATTGGACTTACCTGAACATGACCATGTGTGACCCATATGTTTAAGTGGTGTAACTGGTCGAATGCGAATGCCCATATTATATTTCAGATTATCAGAAACAAAGAAACAATTGGCTGCAGTTTACATCTTTGCATACTATGTAGACACTGGGGGAGATTATGCATGTGCCAGTCATTACAATCGGTAGATGGCGCAAGTGGTACAAGAAACTACCATAGAAGATGCGTACGCACCTGAATAAACGCCGCACTTGACACTAAACCATTAAATTCATATGAAATGTCCTCTTGGGTAATATAGTTCCATTACTTTTTGTGGAGAAAGACAAATGTCCGGTGGACACGGTAAATATTGATGCTTGACGATAGATAGTTAAGTGTTAATCAATATAACGGTAAATATTCTGCAAAAGTGTATTTACACGAGGCGGCCGCTGAATTCTGCTCCATGTTACGAAATTACGATACTGTTTTTCCTGATGTTTGCATATTTATGCATTGTTTGCTTTGCATGTTTAAGTATCTCTTAGCTCGTTAAGTGGCAACTGCGACTAATATCGAAGTACTTTAAACGAACTGCTGTGAAGGACGCACGCCGACGAAAGCTGTTGGCTAAGTCCAATATTTGGCACTGAAAGAGGTAACTCTTTCAGCACCAAGCACGACTAAAGTCGATCTACTTAAGTCAAAGTAGTCCGAATTATCATATGTGTCCCAAATTGGTTTTTCCCGTAAAGCGACTTTCGTTCAAGTGCCAGCATGCCTATAGTTCCAGAGAGAATATCCCAGGTCAGTGCTTTTCATGGCGCACCATGGGCGCATTGCGACCAATGTGCGCCGAGAAAAGCTATTGACTCAGTCCAAAATTTGGCACTGAAAGAGTCAATGCCACTTTTTACAGTATGTCAATTGCTCATTTTCCTATTATGAAAAATAAACACACCATTCTTCTTCAATTTTTAAGTTAAAATTCAGGAGGCATTGTTTCGTGACGAAAGCGCTATTGAATAAACAGTTAATAAATGGATCAGTGCATTTCGTTGAAAATGTAATGAAAATCAGCTGGAAATTCAGTTCTTTCATCTTTCTTCATTGTATATATTTTTCCTTGAGGAATAGGGGATTTGTTCGAACGCGTTGACACCCCCCTCCCCCCCGAAATCCGCCACGGCAGATGTTACCAATCTGACAGTGTGGATATAAAACTTTAACGTGGATTAATTGAAGAGCACAAAGTTGTCGGAAAAGGCACAATTAATTTACAAAACCTCAAGTGATATGTGAAAGGGTTCACTTTCCAACACCATCGCTTGAAAATTATGCGGGTACATAGAGTTTTCCTCCACATTTGGTCATACAATTCGAACTGTACAATCTTGGTTAAATTTTGTGTATTTCAGTATCCAACACGATACCAATCAAGCAAAATGTCTGCCAACTCCGAAGAGATCCCACCATTCAGCGCACGAGATCTGAGCGAGACTTATACCAGGGGAGAACCATCTTGGCGAGATTTAGAAAGTGCCACACAGAACGGCCCTGCGTCGAACTCAAGTACAAACAAAGCGAAACTTGTCTCTTTCTATCGCAATGGAGACACTTTATTTAAAGGTCTTGTCACGTCAGTGAGCTCAAAGATGTTTCCCACTTTCGAATCGTTATTGACTTGGCTGAATGATAAAATTCAAACACCGTATGGTGTAAGATACGTATTTGAGGTACCAAATAAATTTGAAATAAAGGATATCAACGACTTCCGAACTGGGGGACGTTACGTTGTATCCAGTGTACGGAAGGTAAAAGTGTTAAATTACGGTGGAACTAGGGACGACATTTGGAGGAACGAAAGACCCATTGCTGGCAAAATGCGCACAGGAGAAAGGGATCTGTATATTCAGCCAGGCAGTCGGAATGGTACAGCCGCAGGAACTCCTCCTAAAGGAAGACTATTAACAATTATCAGCAACACAAACAGACAATCCAGAGAAAAAGTAATACTTAACCCTCATACAACGCAAAACTTTGAGGATATGTTACGGGACATAACTAATATGCTGGTGCTAAGAAATCCGCCTGTTACGGCGCTATATACTTACTGGAAACCATACAAACAGGTAAATGATTAACATGTAATGCGCATGAGAGGTAAATATCGTGATAGGCTTGAGTTGTAATTATAATCAATTGTTGTGAGACATTGAGATTACGCGTAATCATGATACGTTTGTATAATTTGGAAGAAACCATCATTTACCGGGCACATATTTGTAATCACTTCACAAGTATATGTAACGTCCTGGGACATGCATGTAAATTATGAGTAAGTATCAAGAGGCACTCCTACAAATTGTATGCAATCATTGCGAGATATATGCAAAAATCTAAGAGATCATTATCTAGTTATTTGTATAAAGCATAATCATGGTGCTTTCGAACCAATAGTTCTTCATCATCACGATACATTAGAGCAGCATGATAAATTCATATAAACTACAAGTAGGTCCTTATGTAGGTAGTCGCCTCAGCTTATATTATATAATCATGTAAACTACAGTAATCATCATGTAGGTTATAGCCTCATCTGATACATTCATGTAAGCTAAAACTAATCGCTACGTGATTGATCATCTTCAACCCAGTCTTGGCCCCAAACAGACTGGGTCAACCGATTTCCTTGGTTCGGTTTGAGTGAAAAGTGTGAATCGGCACAAAGAAAATCGTTGACCAGGTGCATCATCATCATCATCATCATCATCATCATCATCATCATCATCATCATCATCATCATCATCATCATCGTCATCGTCATCGTCATCGTCATCGTCATCGTCATCGTCATCGTCAGCGTCAGCGTCAGCGTCGTCGTCGTCATCGTCATCGTCGTCGTCGTCGTCGTCATCATCATCATCATCATCATCATCATCACACTCTTTGGTAATACCTCTTATTTTGACGAAAAACCCATATGAAGCCTTCCAAAGGCAAATGTTTTTGTGAAATAAATGATGGTTCAGTTCAGAGCGTCCAAGGCGCAGCTGCGTGTGCTTAATATCAGCAAAACGATCGCCAAACGTAAAGTATTTTGGAATTGCGTGGTTGAAAAAAATGGTCAACTGTGCCTTGAAGATAGAGAGTGTGGGAGACACTTAACGTCGCCAGGTAGGTCGTTTTATAGGACAATGCTAGAGGGAAGAAAAAAAATTGAAATATTGGTCATTCCTACACCAGATTTGTCTGAGTTGAACAGAATGTCGGGGTGAGCGGCCTGTTTGTGTTAATTAGCAATCTGGAATTAAATCGTAAACGTAAGGGGGCGTGGATTTATCTAGTATTGAATACAAAAGAACTAGTTCAGAGAATTTTTACATTTTTTTCTTTGCTGTCGAGCCCTGTCCGAAGTTTGGAAAAGTAGTCTCGGATTGCTTTCTTGTTGGCCGAATCAGAAAGGTTACGATACCTCTTATAATATTGGTAAAGTCTATCTGTAACAGGAGATGGGTACCATTATTTTTTTTTTTTTGATGATTTTTTATATATTTTTCAGGCGCAATTCCTTTTCCGTATTAACGGTTAAGCATTACTAGTAAACCAACGTTTGTCTTTAGGTCTGATAGGATTGTCTTTAGAGGTGATTAATTCTTTTGCAGTTTCAAGAAAAAGTTTGGTCCAAGATTCCACGTGATCATCTACTGAAGTCAATAAATCAAGTCCATTGTTCCAAGGAGCATTGAACAGAGCCTCATTAAGATCATAAAAATTCGCTATTTTGTTGTCCCGAACGGTTCTTTTGAAAGCTTTCCTATTTGGAAAAGAAATTGAAATAGCACAAAATATAGCGGCGTGATCGCAGTAAGATGGGGGGGGGGGGGGGCACACCGCTATTAACTATAAATCCGGCTGAATCGGCTATAAGAGATCCAACAAAGTTCTTGAAAAGTCGGTAGGACAAGTGGGTTCATTGATAATTTGGAACAAAATGTTGCCTGGAACAAGGTCGACAAGCTTTGTAGCCAATTCACTGTCGGTGTGATCAGAGTCATATCGGAAGAGGCAATCGTAAAGTCGCCAGTTATTATACAAACTCTGGCGTTTACTTCCATGGCTCTCATTATAGAATCAGACAGTTCATGCGGGAATAAATCTCTTTCGTTTGCTAACTGACCAGGGGGATGATAATATGTCCCAAAAAGAGCAAGGCTGCGATCAGCAAAGAACTCAGCCCACAGGCATTCGCAATATTGTAATCACAAGACCGAGACGGCAGGTCATAGGTAACGAATCCTTGGCATAAACGGCAACACCACCTCCGTCGCCGTCCCAGCCCCACTCAAGTGGAGGCTGGAATCCTTGCATAGACAAAACTTGGCCTGGGTAGCTCGAATCGAGCCAAGTTTCAGAGAAAGCTATTATATCCATATTTTCGGTCCGAACGTAAAATAACAGTTCATCTGCATGTAGTTTCCCGTCACGTTTGGGCTAGGACATTTAGGTGACAGAGTTTAAATTTTAATATTCTGTTGTCCAGGATTTACATGAATATCAACAGCTGACGAAAATGAATAAATAAATAAAGAACAATTAAGGCATGTCATGTGCTCAAGAGAGAAGCATGTAGTTGTAACAAAAAAGATAAAACTAGAAGAGCCAAAGATGCACCAATATGGTTTGCAGCACAGTGATCAATGAGAATTTTTTGCAGTTATTTTGATAGGTGAAAATGTCTAATTGCCTCCCTATATTGGTCAAGGCAACAGCCCATGACTGAGTGAATTTGTTTGCGTGGACTTTACCTGCAACTGCTGAGGTTGGTTGTGAGCATATATCTACGAGCCAAATGTCAAAATTATCCAAAAGTATTGGATTGCTAGGAAATTGGGATCGTAAACGAAAAGCTTTTCAAATAAACTGATGTAAATAATGTGGTATACATGAAACTTAGGAAACAGGGAAACAAAGAGAAGAAACATATATAAAACAAAAGTGAAGAAAAACCAACATTGGGTTGACGATTCCACAAAGTTTTGGACATGAAATATGATGCATCTAGACATAATGAAAATGTGCACGCCGAAAATGTATGAAACAGGTCCGTCCTATGACGGTGCAAGGTGTCAGTGCAATGTGGACTTATGTGGGGAAAACGTCTTCGAATATGTAGTAGAAAATAGCTAGAAGTAGGCTATTATGCTACATAGCAAGTACTCGAATATACATCGACCATACAGAGTACGTATTCGAGACATTCATAATCCTCTTGCAATGGCAATGGTATTAGACAATGTAACATTGACTTAGAGTTAAGTTGTGTTGTTATGTAAAATACATGTTATCATGTGGAATACATAATGTATATGTATGTGCTTGTAAAATTGCAATTTAACAATGGGAAATGAAACAAAGTCTTCTTGTAATTCGGGACAAAATATTTGCGGAAACATGTATGTGCTTGTAAAATTGCAATTTAACAATGGGAAATGAAACAAAGTCTTCTTGTAATTCGGGACAAAACATTTGCGTAAACAAAGCGATTGAGATATGAGTAAGTGCCATGCAAAGACCGCTTGCGTACAGAACATGTACCTTTCCCCACATACACAGTTCTGCAAAATTTTCAACACGACACAGCCATGACGTTCACATAATTAAGTGTGGGTAATTCACATGTCGAAAAGATATGAACCGCATCGCCCTATGATGCGGCAAGGTGTCAGTGCATTATAAACTTATAATAAGAAAAGCATCGTATAATATGTCATGTGATACTATTACTGGAAGTAGGCCACTGTGCTTTCAGGTGCAAAGTTTCAGCCAGTTATTCAAAGAGTTTCCATTCCATGACAAATTTCTAGCATGTGGTACAGAAGGCAGGCCTTACTCCATTGCCACAGAACCAGAACAGAACCATCACCACCCTCAACACTCCGACATCCCTGTTTCCGTTGGAAAGGGTGTAAATGGTAAGAATTTCATCATTAATAAAACTGACCAGCTCCACTCGATTAAACCCCCGAATTAAGTCTTAGATTAGGGTTTAAATTACGTTTGTTGACGTTGACCGGCTGACTACGCCCGGTTTGGTATTCTCGGGCAAACAGTCCACGCCGGACTGGGCGCTCTGAGCCCATGAACGTCGACGTCAGAAAACCCCGTTCGATCATAAAACAAACCTGTCCAACGTTAAAAACAAAGCCCCAAAAAGGAAAAGTAATAATAATAATAATAATAATAACAACAACAACAACAACAACAACAACAACAACAACAACAATAATAATAATAATAATAATAATAATAATAATAATAATAATAATAATAATAATAATAATAATAATAATAATAATAATAATAATAATAAATACCCCCCTCCGCAAAAATAAAGCCTTTTTGGTTGTCAAAAAAGCCTACTTTTCATGACAAGCCTCTTTAATCCTATCAAAACCAATAGGGATGCTAAATGGACTGCACGGTTTGACAGGGTACCCTCAAAAGCAAAATTTTGCAAGATAAAGAGGCTGGCTGGGCGTTAAAAGTGTGTCCAGGCCTATGCAAAAACAGTTAGTTACGTTATCTTGTTACATCATGATTTAAATTTTTACTTAATTGCTTTTTATATTTTAATTTTTCATATTGCGTGCTTTTATTATCTGCAAAAGGAAACACAAATTCAGGAAATGCTAGGAATAATCCATACAGAAGACTTTCTCCACTAAAAGGGTCAGATTATGCGTCTTCAGCTTCAAGGAACAGCGCAAACTTGGACGCGCAGTCCATCACTTCCGTCCAGGCGGGCGTACCACAGCTCCACAGACCGTTCCAGAAGAGCAGGAAAAAACCGGAACTAGATTATGACGTTGTTAGGGTCGACATCCATGGAAACCTCCGAGGTGTGTTATGGGATTTTGTTTTGTTATATATATATATATATATATATATATATATATATATATATATATATATATATATATATATATATATATATATATAATATATATATATATGCTAAGTATCATACTATATATATATATATATATATATATATATATATATATATATATATATATATTATATGATACTTAGCATATTTCATGCAGACCTAGTGATAGTTGAAAATAATGACAGACTGAATTAGTATGTCTTTTGTAAATCAATCTAATCTTCACTTTAAGTGTCAAGTATGTTTTCAAACAGGGCAATTGTTCTGATATCTGCGCAAGACTATTGATAAGCCTATAATAATTGGGTGTGTGTTCATGATTTTGATCTCAAGTAGCTATCAAATAGGAATACTATTTTAAAAACCTCCTTGTCGCTATGTTTTGCCAGGAGTCCTATTTTTACCAATCACTATGATATATCACTTCCAGCTGGCAGATCTCCAACTCAACATTATTTGCACTAGACAGTTACATTGTCGAAAATTGCCTTTGATATAGATATTTTTACACTTGAATTGCTCATATATTGTGTGGACTTTTTCTCTGTATAGGAATGCTTTTTTGGTCCATGTACAGTTTTTGCCGGACATATTATCTACGTGCATATTTATATAATTTATACACATATGTAAATAGTAGTTGAGGACAGTACTCCAAAAGTTTTAGATAGTTTCTGGTGATTTGCACATTTTGTGAATAAACTGTAATATTTTTGAAATATATTTGGCCTTTAAAAAGCAAATTAGAGAAAAAAAATAGGTATTCCTTACTCGGTATTTAATTTTTATTGGCACGCTTGATCATCTATGGGGGCATGGACCCCATTCATTTTGCTGAGACATGTTCATATTTTATATATTAAGAACATATTTATCTCAATTTTAATGACACATTTGATCATCTATGGGGCAAAGACTCCATTCATTTTTCCGAGACATATTCATTATTTTATACATTATACACATATCTATTTCCAAACTGGACGGCCGTGTATTAAAATAAAAGATAACAGGCAGAGTCTGCAGACACGACGATGTGCACAAGTATATATAGTAAACCCGGACAATGCCAACTATGTTACAACCTTCTTAATGGCAACTTTAAAATCAGGGAGCACTCAGTGCAAACTTACACTTCTTTTGTATATACACACACAAATATATATATATATATATATATATATATATATATATATATATATATATATATATATATATATATATATATATATATATATATATATATATATATATAAATATATATATATATATATATATATATATATATCATGCTTGTGTCCATTTTAGTACCATAAAAGGCTTTGAAATACACCATATAGGCCTAGGGCTAGGAAAAACACAAGAAGGGTACAACATGCACAATGTGATGGTACTCTTTTGGGAGTACCGATAAAAAGAAGAGTTCTATAACAAGACTGGAAATGATATAGACCTACATAGTCCAAAACGCAGCGTCTGCTAGGCGCAGGATACAGGCCATTGGCAGTACTTACTACAGCATGAAATTTGAACTTAATCGACATAAACATGAGAGAAATAAATAATAGCATGCTTTATTGGTGATATGAAGTATATGGACTGGCACAGGGTACGATATACTTTATATCGCCAACAAAGCATAATATAATCTACATGCACACACACACATACACTTTATATATATATATATGAAAGAAATGACCCAGATGGGACTCGGTCAACACTCTTGTGTCACTTTATGAAAAAGAGGTCAAAATGCTGGCAAAAAAAGTTGAACAGTAGCAAAGATAAGTGCGTTTTGATAATTCTTTGCTACAATATAAGAGTAATGCAGTTAATTTATCGCTGACTACCATCATTTTTTCTGAAGAACGGTTTCTTTCCGATTCAGTACACTGTATATTTGAAATCATTTTATGACACCACATACACAGTAGAATGTTTCTATTAAAACCATCTTCGGAAATGGAGAATATAAGTCCCAAGTTGTCTTCATACAAAATATAAGTGCATTATACAGAAATAGGACTGCATACACAGGTTCGAATACAGAATTATCTATTCAAGGAGAGTTCTTCAAAAAGGGCATTTCAATTGAGAGATTTTCTCACCGTACTTATTCAGGAACACATATATCCATTACCAAAGCATTCTAACAGGCGCAGCTGCGCAATAATAAAATATCTGATAATATTTAATTTCTGAATGTTAATGAGATTCAATGTCAAGCGATTTGTTCTAGTTAGTTGTAAAATATGCATTTCGTCGTCATATACTTACATTTTACAATACTATAAAAATATTTTAGATAACCTCCACACCCATAGCTTACAGGGCTTTGGTAACTACACAAAAATGAACTTTTAAAGATCTACCAAATTGCATGCTCAAGAGTAAATTGTTACGTGTGTCAGAGAAATAACAACTTAAACATCAAATAATGGTTCTGGTATCCATTGATTTCATAGCAAACCCAATATATTTTTAGAGTTAAATAGTCTTATATGAAACTATAAGCTCTTACTGTAATCGTCTCATAATCATTTTCCTTTTTGTGTTCTCTTCTTTTTTGCTTGTCTTTCACTTCTTCAGATGCTCAGTCATGCATTTTTATGTACATATACTACAATTTCTTAATCCTGTCTGTATAATATTCTTAACTGTACCTTAGGGTGGCTCATGTGTGAGTGACATCTTATTGTCGTGACGTGAGTCTCCCTGATCACTTCCATGTTTAGCAATTTTGTCCACTTTGTAATTTAAACATTGGTTGATTAAAGGCAATCTGAATCTCATGCATATGATATACTTACAGAATTCTATGGCCCGCGATATGAGGAATCTGGGAGGGACGGTGGACGACCTGACAAAAAACTCCGATTGGATTGGGTGTATCCTTAACCGTTTGTTTATATGCAAAATAGTTTTACATTACTCACTGGTCATTCTGTTATTTTGTGCTTATTGGTAAAATGATTTTGGAACATAGGAAAGAAAGAGGGTTATGGTAGTCTTAGACGGTACGTTTAATTTGAATGTTGTTCGTGGGGCCTTTATTCCATTAAATCGCTTCAATATTCACTTTTTCCTATTATCATTGGCGCAGTAGCATAAAGAACCGATCCCAGACTTTCCATGCCCTAACTTTGGAACTTTATTCATGGATAAAATGCGAGGATGAACGGATGATTTGATTTAGGTATCGGCATATTTTTATGACTAACTATCCCGATGTTATTTTGGAGATGAAGGACATCAGATACAGAACGTTTTTCTGTGTAAAAAAAATGTCTATACTCACAAATAAAACGGAGGAGTTGGCGGTACTGAAACACATTTAGTCTACATTCTAAAATAAAAGCACAAACCTTGATAAAGGGGACTTCAGATACGGGTATCGTGGACGGGATGGTCGAAACAATTTGTACGTTTTGGGAACAGGGGAGTTGGCGTATTACGTAGCGGCCGTTGCCGTCATATTTGACCGACGTCGTGAGCGACAACGTCATTATTGCGGTCACACCGAAGACATCACCTGGTAACGTGAACCTACGTCAGAATATCTCTCTTTCAAATGTTCAATGTTGATTTAGCGTTTTACTTTAACACATACATCGTACTCTTGGAAATTAAGAAGTTGCAGGAAGGTTTTAATGACGCATGTTTGTACATAATACTACGATGTTGGAAAACGTTTATGATCTTGACATAACTTCGGTGACCTGCGTTTTTCGAACTAATAGGTTGAGATTTCTCACTGAGTCAGAAAGTATATTTGCTGCTCGTGTTTACCCACTCAAATTATATAATATATAAAATTTCTGCAAAAGCTATGTTGCGCTTTTGATTCTCTCGATATTTGTTACATTAAACATTTGACATAACATGACGTCTAAGAATTAAATTGCAAAGAAAATATTTATCTTAATGTGTCGCGTCTTTTGATAGTTTTATCACAAGTGATGCATTTAATCAATTTCAATTGTCAGGACTTAATGTATTCATGTAGATTACTTTGATTGTGGTTTGAAATTAAGGAGGTAAGCAGGGTTACTTCCTGGTACAGTAAAAGTTAGCAAATAATCCAGCATAACTGCAAAACATTTGCACGAAGTTTTTCCAATATCTATGCTTGCATTGCAGTATAGCCGTTCACCCAAACAAGCTTTGTATGGCTACGGGGCAGATGTCTGGGAAACTCACAGAGTCATCGGTAGGTCATAAACAGCTAATTACATGAGGTGGGAAGAAAATCCACCTTCATGGTCAGAGAAAATTAAAAGGAATTTTACTGTTTAATCACGAGAGTACACTTTTTGACAGATAAGCAAATGTCTCATCGCCTGGTTATAATCATTCTATGATTAGTAACTCGGAGAATTGTTTATTACCTTTATTATTGTACAGCTTTCTTGGGTTATTTGGGTGTGGCGATTGAGAACTATCTTTATGTTCAATTGATAACAGATTTTCACGGTTTTTTTTATCAAAGCTGAGTTAGGTGCTTGAATATCCTACACGATTTCGGCTATTGATTTAATCTCATGGGTACCAGACTTGACAGCTTGGTACGCATGAAATCAACCAGTCAATGTAAAAATAACATTGATTTTTCACTGTCAGCTTTGATATTCAAAATGCCAACCCAGCCTTTGGTGGGCATTTATGCCAACTGTCCAAAGAAGTGTTTCACTCTAGATGATAGCTTTCAGTATTTGTAATGATGCCTGGTGACACGATATCTTGCTTAAAATATGCATGCAGTATAGTACAAGGGGTTTATACACAATACTAAGCACGACTGCCTATTTAGTAGATATTAGCGATGCGCCGATCATTGAGTATTATCGAAAATCGATTGAGATTTGCAAAATGTCAAGCGATTACAAAGCAATTTTTACTTTTGATAATAATGGAAAATCAATGTTTAAAAAGATGTTTAAAATTTTTGCAAAGAATGTCAGTTTTTTCCCCTTTTTGTGGCTAGCCAGCACATAAGTGAACGCATGGCATGTGTACCGGGAGAAGTGATGGCGCTTCTAGGACTTCAAATGATACATTCTATTTTGAAAACAACTATGCTGAGGGAGAAAATGGCTTGCAACCTCAAACAACACAACGAAGATTTCAATACGTAATATTAACAGTGATTTTGGTATCAAAACTCAATAAAAAAATAGTAAAGATCGCGGTGGGTGATAATAAGGTTTCACGTACCGATGTCTCTAAAGGTTAACCAGATCTTTAAATTTTCGCCTCACTCATAGAGTAATCCAATTTGTATGTTCATTGAAGATATTTTTACAAACAAATCCTCTCTAATGTAAAATCCTGAAGCTCCAACAGTGGGATTCTGTCTCCTCAGATTCACATTCTGATGCACACATGTGACTTTTTCCGTAATTCCCCTAATGAACACTAGATGGCATACTAAATTTTACGCCTTGGCATTGATAAGCACCACATGCATTGATGCTATGTTAAATAAATTCATTAATTACAAAAGTACCATTAAAAAGAAACGCTTTATCTGATGATTTTTTTTGCTTGGGCATAAGGTTATCAAGAAAGTTAAATGAAATATTTTGATGAAAGACAGGTGCCAGATTGCTTTTGATGATTTTGTGAATAAAAATAGACCTATCATAAGCGTCACAAAACCAACGCTTCACAAGATAAGTTGATTTCAAAATGAAACATTTAAATATAAACACTGTTAAAAACTTGTATGGACTATAACCAAAAGATCTTTTGACGGTCTTATCTTATGGCACATGTCAATTGTAAGTGTGAATTTGTCTCACATATTACAAACGTGTACTCGAAAATACAATGAAAGAACATTGCAAATAATAAAACTGAATAAATAATAAATATTGTAGAAACAAAGATTATAAGTATGTCTGCATTCACAAATTGATAAATCGACAATAGAGCCTATGCTGCAAAAATATGGGGCAAGTAAATTTCTTTTCAGATTCTGTTTTGACAAGTAACTTTCTCAGAGAGAAAAATAAATTTTCTCCCCAACTTGTCCTGGGAGAAATGGCCCAAAATTCTTAATGTCAAGCCCTGATTACATGTCATGTATTGTGCGGCTATGAGGCGTTAGTGCGTAAATCTATTATAATCGATTACCGGTTGACTGTCCTCTGCCGATGATCGATGATGAAACTTCTAAGATAACGTGAAGAGTACGCAGGAATTTAAACTATGCAACTTCAAACGACTGAGGCACAGAAGGAGCAAACAGCAGAAATAACAGAAGCCGTTCACAAGCAGAAACATATTTTTTGAAACGTACATTGATTTGCACATTATATTTGACCGCGTACTATTTATGACGTCGCAGGCTCACGTGCGTGTATGGGACAGCAGGAGTTTAGAAACATACGCCATAGTAGGACTTGGTGTCTTCCAGCGTGCTCTGACGTCTGTTGGATTTTCACAAGAAGTAAGTGACGTCACACAATATACGAATACGTCCCACAACAGTAATTCAGATTTTCCAGACGAACATGGCTAAAGCAAGAAATATGTATCCAATACATTACACCGAAGTGTCACGATGAAGCTCGTGTTGTGACATTATGTTTAGATAGAAATATTTATTATGACGTTTTCCTTATTATCTTATGACATGATGCTTCGAAAACAATCTGCACGTTTTCTATACCTTAACATTTGTTAATAATAGTGCGTCAGCACACAAACGTTCTTGCTTTGGATTTACGCTTCTTGCGTAGACTGGTTATATCAAATGTGCGCTGACAAACGCGTAGTCTGAGATGTTTCTGATCCGTAATTGAATATCTTTAGCACTAAGGAGATATATCATATACTTTGATCAGACAGGGGGCTTTGATGAGGACGGGGATTTGTTGCTGGCAGTGGACGAAGGCGACAAACACGTACTGAGTGTATGGGACTGGCAGCAAGATAAAATTGTCGCTAGGACGACGGTAAGATTAAGCAAAGAAAATAACATTCGGTTTTGTCGCTAACTTTAAGACCTCTTCCTTCTAGCCAAGATAACAAGGCCCGTTACTTTAATATTGCCCCATAATTACACATTTGTACCCCCGACCAAAGAACAAAGCACCACCCAATTAGAAAAGTCAATCTGTCCAGTATCTTTAATGATTAGCTCAGCCGGATGCATAAGAAAACCACATATCAGTGTCTGCAAAATTAATACATAAAAAAAGACGTTTTCCCGCCACATGGCCTTTTATATATTTCAATAAACCGACCGCTCAGGTCCGTTCTACGTTTTCCGACAGATTGACAATGACATTCCTTGCAGATAAATTAAGTCATCAACCCATTTTAACCAACTTAAGTGATATTTTAGAGTATTTTATGTTTTAACTTGTTTATTTTGTTATTATTATCATCATCATCATCATCATCATCATTCTAAAACGTATGATCTCAGTGTCTTATGCTAGCTTTGACAATGATTAAAAAGCCTTGAACTGAAGAATGGATTTGACTCACAAATCTGGCAACTGCAGTTCATAGGACACAAATGCATCAACAGATGAAACGTATGTGCGGTCGGAGTCATGAGCCATTGCACGGCTGGATATGTTGTGATGTGTCCGTCAATATTTGTCTCTGCATGTGTCAAAAAAAGTTGCGTTTGTCGCCATGATCTCATTGATATAGGGGCTTGACATTTCCTTTCTGCGTGTATCATTGTTATATCGGTCTTTGTAATGTTACATTCCACTGAATGATATAAACCCACTTTTGACGACACGATAGGTCTGCTGTGTTTGTACTGTCTGTTTTCATACCGCGCAATATCCTAACACCCACTGACCCCAGATAATTAATAACAAATGGTCTTGTTTTTTTTCTTTCAAGCATTCGTATGATAATGAGTATGCAATTTTCGGCGTAAGTATGCACACCTGTTGGACAGTGAGTGAATCGTGTGATTTCCGCACAGTTTGTGTAAATACAGGAATAAATTTCGTTTGAGCATGCTGCATCCTCTTAGCGTGACGGTTTGAACATTTTTCATCTCTTGTGTCCTATTGTGTGTCTCGTGCATGTTTTGTTTTGTTTTCTTTCTTTAGCTTGCTTATATTGTTACTCTGAACAGACCACAAAAACTTGTTCGTGTGATCACAAATGGCATTATTTCTCGGGAACAAAATTGCCTTGAATGGCTATTGGCAAAAAAAGGAAACGAGCACATGCAGTACAAAACTACTTATATATACTCACAAACACTACTTAATATCAAATCACAGGAGCGTTTGAAACAGGCTTGCGTTTTGTTGTTATCAGAAACACTATTTCAAATCCGGTAATGATGGTGGTCTCCATAAAATGTCGTTTTACATAATTATCTAAATAAGCCAAAGCATATGTTTGTCGCCCAGTGATCGTAATTTTTATTGCATGTGGCAGCAAGGCGGTTGTCAGTTTGCAATTTCCGCATGACGTATACTTTAGGTGGCGACAAGGTACTTATGGTACAATAATTGCCACACGAAGGAGTCTTTATGAAGCGACCAGGTAGTTTTAATTGTACAGTTGGCTGGCACACATGAGACTGATCGACTGAGGTATCTCGATTGAGTTACAACAGGACGGTATTTTTTGTGGACAAATAAGTCTCTTTTTACCGGGTACAATTAACTGCCTGTAGCCCTTTAATGAGTCATGGAAGGCACGCAGAATCCCTTGTACCAGCTTTTTCAGTGTCAATGTATGTTTATTTTACGCTTCAGTCATATCACATGATCAGATAAAGCAGTAAAACAACAACAACAACAAAAACAAAAGCATCCTACCAAGTGTGGAGTGAGTGACTCTGCTCGTTATGATTGACCGATTGCAACTTCAATGAGTGTTGCTTCACCATTCACATTAGAATTTAAATCTGAAAAAGGCTGTGGAGCAGTTGGCAATAGCTCTGAGGAGTTGGCCACCAGACCATGCTTATTTAATTCAAACATATTATTTATTTCACTTGGATTGCCAAGTAGTGCAACAATACTACGTGAATGGTTCTCCAGACACAGAGAGACGCACAATCGTATGTACAAAACACACATGCCAAAACAATATCTGAGGACAAATAAATTGATCAGTATACTAACATAATATTCATCCCGTACCAAGTCACGGTATAAACTGTCTTGTATCAAAAATAATGTTTTGGACAGCATCAAAGATATCAAAGTTTTCGCTTGACGTAAGATTGTCATTACCATGGGTCAGATATGTAACCACTATATCACCTGCTAATTGAACAAATAGGTTTGGATTGACTACCGGTGCCAAAATATTGCATAGCGTTTTCAATAAGGGTACTCTATGGTATGAAAAGAGGGAACATTCGAGGAAGAAATGGTACATGTATGTACCCTCATTAGGGTATGAGCAATAGACCATGTCAGAAATTTCACCACCAGATGGCTCTGGGGTACTATCCACCCTAGCTTGACTGAGTGCCCACTAGCTAGGCATGGCAGAGTATGGGAGGTGGACAGTCTTTGAGTAGAAACAGGAACTAATCAAGAGAGGAGCACCAATTAAAGGCAAAAAGTGTGATTTAGTAGAAAGGTAAGTACTTGCTGATCAGTTTCATATATTATCTTACAGGAATTTATCCCAAGATTACAAGTTTAGTCACTTGACTCCAATGGGTTGAACCAGCAGTTTACATCACTGGTCATATATTGCTGTGTGTGTGTTGTCTCTTGGCCACACACAATTCTGTGACAAGTCAAATTATGAGACTGTGATTAAAAGTATAATTAATGTTCCATAAAGAGAGACTTTCATAGCCATACATACATTATTTTGAATGTGGAATACCCTGCTCAAAGTGCACATAGGCCACCAGTAGCCTGACCTGAGCCAAGCCTCTGGGGCCCAGCCAGTAGCTTGTATATTGGGTCACTCCAGGGGATAAGCAAGGTGTTAATGCTGATGTTGTCTAGTTCCTCTGGGGAGTGTGCATGCAGCAAACGGAAGAATATTTAATCTATGAAGATGAAAATTGAGACGACAACAATCCAAACGTAGTTGTGTATGTATAGTATTAGGAAATCTTTTTCCGTGCGAATAGCGACCTGGGACGGGATCAACGTACACAAGAATACTTTGTAGCTTAAATTTGAATTTGAGGAAGTAAAGTGTTCCAAAGTTTAATAATAGAGGGAATGAAAGAATTACCAAAACGATTGGATGTAAACTTTATTTGTGTCAAACTCCGGCGGTTGCGAAGGTGGAAGGTTGGCTGAACGGCATCAAATGGGACCAGATCCAAGAGATAAACGGGGTTAATCTGTTGACTATTTTGAAAAACAGAATCAGTTGATAGTATTGGCATTTTCTGGCCAAAGAAAGCCAACCTGATTCATTAAGACATAAATGACGAGGAGTGCGGGCACCCAAACAAATGCGTGCCGCTTCATACTGAGTGAAAAAGGAATTTGTTAGGTCCATCGTGAAATTTTCCAAACATGACGCATCCATAATCCAGGATAGGCGTACCATGGCTTTGTATAGTTTAGCAAAGATGTTAGGCGATAATACATATTTAAGTCTGAAAATTCAAGTTGTGCGTTTCCTCGCTTTGTCAATGCTTCTAGTAATGCGAGCGTTTCATTTCAAATTATGAGAAAATTCCAAGATGGATATAATTTAAACCTTCTGGGATCATACTTTCGCCAAGAAATACAGGTAAATGATCCGGTTTGTTGTGTTTAGCTGAAAACAAGAGGGCTAGGGACTTAGCTCCATTAAATGGAACTTTCCGCTGTTTGCCCCAAAGAAAGATTCTTCCAAGTTCATTATTATACATCTACCAGAAGTGACAGGGTCAAGTATGATCTCTAATATGCAGGTGTCATCAGTGAACAGTTTAATGTCACAAGAGAAGCTATAAGTATTATCATCTATAAGAACTAGGAACAGAAGAGACTCCAGGATAGAGCCCTGGGGTACCCCTGTCTCAATAGGAAGCATAGAAGATGTTTGGCTCCCGATCGTTACACACTGATGACGATTGGTTATATAAGCACCGATAAGTTTCAAGAGCGGCTCCTCGATACCAGGCTGCCCGAATTTAAAAAGTAGACGTAATCGCCAGAAATGTTCAAACTGTTTGCTGATATCGAAGAAGACCATTCTGGCTTCCTTTTGCAGTTCAAAACCATCATATATGTCATGAAGATTTTTGAGAAGTTGATTTATTGTTGAGTCATTTGACCGAAACCCGAAATTTTTAGAGGTCTAAAGTTCATAACACATACGGTACATATGCAACACACTATAAATTAAACGTTGGAAAACTTCAGAGAGATTGCAGAGCAATTAGATGGGCCTATAATTGCTCTAAATTTGTTTGTTGCTCTTTTTGAACGCTGGACATACATTACAATTTTTCCAAGAATCCGGAAAATAGGACGTGCGCAGGGAATGGTTGAAAAGTTTGGTGAGGGAAGGACAGATACCGAAAGCTGTGTTGCATGAAACGTTTCCATGTTTCCGTATGTCTGAGTAACTTTTTCATGTTGCATGTGACCCATGGCTTATCTTTTGGTCTGCAGAGAACACCACGAGATAGGATAAATTGATTGCAGAGATCAGCGAAGAGCTTTGTCAAGTAAAACATCATGTCATTAATGTCATTAAAAGCTTCAAAATTTGTGTCAAATGGGGCATTACGGGCAGCATTACTTAAGTTTACTAAATCGGTTCACTTGTAATCCCAGATTTTACGTTTGATTGGGCGGTCTATGCGATGAGAAGTAGAGAGCGTGCAAAATACAATTGAGTGGTCAGACATAGAGATCGGAGGCCAAATTCAACAATTCAAAATCAAGATCTAACCGGTTGAATCGGTAAAAATTAAATCGAGAAGACTCCCTGTCAAATCATTAATACGGGTGGGACACGATACTAGTTGAAATTGCATAAGATTTACGATTTACCGAATCCAGACCCAGGTCATTTTCCGAGTGGTCAAAATCCCACTACCTACTATAACATTCTCGTTGAAATCACCAGTTATAGTGAGTGTTTTGCGGTTACATTCATGCGGACAAGTGATTGAGTGATCAAGGTCACTGAGAAACAAGTCTCTATCAGCGGCACACTGACCAGGTGGTCTATAGTACACCCTTAATAGAACTAATCCAAAGTTGAGTCAAAATTCCACCCACAAACATTCTCTGGTTATTGATTGCAAGTCAGCACGGCGGGCACAGGGTAGCCAGTCTCTCGTGTATAAAGCTACTCCGCCTCCGGGTCCTGTCGTCCTGTCCTTCCGAACGGGCATGCCAAAGCCTTCTATGAACAACCATGCACTTGAAACGCTACTACCGAGCCATGTTTCGGACAACGTGAAAATATCGATTTTTTTTTTCGGAATCAGCCAGAATTAGAGTTCGTCGAGTTTGTCTGAGCTTTTTAACTACGTACGTTATCATAACAAATTTTTTTTCTTTTTGACTGAAGGTATCTGCAGGCCCTGAATTCGGATAAATGTCAGATTCAAGTAATTTGAATTAAATTGGTCAGATATGTCTGAGATTACAGTATGATTTACACAAGAATGGAGCAATTATGAGAGACAGATAAGTGAAAGCTTTCACAAACGTATAGAACCAGGAGCATGTACAGTAATTTTGACTGACTATTTTCGACGATTATAGGTACCAATGACTGCTCTATACTGTTAAAGGTCTATTGCCATAATAGATGTATAGAAATACCAAAAGGTATCGTCCAAAGACTAGGCTTTTGCGGAACCTTGAGACAGTATACCTGTGCATGAGCAAGGCATTCATGTTGTTCAATTAATACTGTAAGCATTGGCACAGTTTGAGGCAATAATGCAATAAACATATAGCCGTAAAGGTGAACACAGTATACTGTAGTAGATACAAGAATATAACATGTCCTCAGCAACGCAAACACTAACATAACGTATAACATGACGAGTGCAAAGAAACTGCGATATAAGGATACCAGATACAAATTGAGAAAATTTTCTGGGTAAACTAACTGAATATATATCAATAAATGATACAGAATTGTGGAGAATTACGGCTGCTTGAAAATAGTAATAACCGAAGTTGCACTCGACAAGTGCTGGGTACCAGAGGCTTGATGCCTATAGTTCAATTATAATCCATAGCATGCATGTGTAAGGGTAATTTGAACAAATGAAAATGCGAAGAATAACGTTTGGTTTCAAGACAATACAAGATAGAAATGTTTATTTGGAATCCACGATCAACACCGAGTTTCCATTGCTGGAAATTAGTGGATATGATATGCATGAAAAGGTACACGATATATCTTTCTTGCCATTTGAATATAATAAGAGATCGTAAAATAATTACTTTCTTTTAATCACATATTCAGGTAGCTATGTAGATATGTTAGGCAAAAATCATTGACCGAAGGCACAGTATTGGGGGAAAAAAAAAGAGTAAGCGGAAAACTAACAGCGATGTAATAGGCACGTATATATATAACAATAATAATGCGAACTCGGTTATTAAACTTACATGTACGTTTGCAAGTAGGAAGCACTTTAGTACCAAAAGTCAGTAAACCTTGTGAAGGTGGGCTGGTGATAGCTCTCGGTACTGAATAGGTGAATCAAACAGCCAGAAGCAAACATGAATGAAGAGACGACAATAATCAACGACATGCACGCGCTCGTATTCTTCTTTGACTAAAAATGAACTCGTTGCGCGTCAACTTTACCTGAAGAAACACATGTACATGTAAGTACAATGAATAATAAGGTAGTTTAGCAATACAATCATTCTTGTGCGTGTTGCTAACACAATATAATACGATGTTATACCAACACGGAAAACAAGACGAGGCCTTGTTTGGCCCCGTACGAGCTTGGTACAACGCGTGTCGAAAAACTTGACGTAAACCGTACTTATCTTACCCACATACAGGAACGCTTAGGCAGGATTGTACCTGATGTCACGTGCGCAGGCATCATCCTGGCGGTACGGTCAATATTCATGATAATTGCTATTTTGTTTTTAGATGCCACATTTAAGTATGAATACAGCGAAACAAACCGATTACGAAGAGAAGTAACTACATTGGAATATATCGAAATATAGCCAGAATGTCAGTCCTAGTACACATACAAGATATCACAAAAGGTGGCTTCAAATACTAAAGTTCATTTGTAATATACATTTAGGTCTTCTTTGTTGTGTATTTGGACAATGCTGTCTGGCGGCGATGCGCGGCCCCATGCACTAAGTTCCTTTATATACAGGATTCAAACCCTGTTTTTCTCTGAATTTCGCTGTGAATGACGTATTAAGGCTGGTAACTTTGCCTCAAAACATTGAGTCAATGCAATATTTGGGTTGAGAAAACGCCATATATTTTCTAATTTTAGAAAAAAAAAACTTTTGAGCCAAGTAGAAGTTTATAACATTCTTAGTATGCGAAATGAGTTTTCCTGTGCCTCATCTCAATTTGTGTGGCAAAATCAAATCTAATGAGCCAGTTGCTGCATGGCTTGCCATATGTGCTTGCGCCCTTTACTCTTATGTTGTCTTTATAACTTATAAAAAATTTGTGCCAGATCCACACCAAAATAAAGCGCTTTACCCAGGGCATGAAATTGTGATAGGTCTTATGTACATACCGTTTTCATTCAAGATAATACGAATAATGAGAAATTAAAGTAAGGGTATTCAGACAGACGCCCATTTGCCTCTGGAATCTGCGCCATTTAAGCAAGAAAGGATTGATATAAAACATGCATTTTGTAGACTTCAACCGAAACAGTTGTTTGGGCTATCTTTCATCCTCATGACTGTACCACCATCATAACATACGGCAAGCATCATTTGTACTTTTGGAAACTCATCTGGGATCACAGCAGGGAGAGCGGCGGGAGGCTGCTCAGAGACAAGAAGAGCGGAGTTTTTGAGGTAAAGGTGCACGTGTATAAAATCTCCAAATGTATGAATATGTAAAGCCATATACTTTCTTTTTAATGACAAATTCCTTTGCAGCATTACGGGTTCTACACACGTCAAATCCACTAGACAAAACGATAGTTTCTTACAATTGACAAACGATATGATACAAACATAGGGACGCCAGTTAGCAGAATGACTTCTCCGGGGATTAATGGCACCCAAAACACGTCTGTCGCTGGCTCGCCCCGATTCTATATAACGGCAAATAAATCCTAAATGTTTATTCTGAATTTCAAAGTTATTTATAGGACTTGTTCCTTATACAAAATAAATTCTTATGGTGATTATGAACGCTACAGTTTTTCAGTGAGTGGTACGGAATAAGACTTTGCTCTTTGAATATTGGACTCGGTGATTGTGTGCAAACGGTGCTTGGGCTTACAGATTTGGGTTTTGTCAAGTTTCGCTTCATATAAGATATGTAGACAAACGACGCGTGTTCGTCTCTAGAGCTCGGGAAACAACATGCCACCCCCCACCCCCACCCCCCGCCCATCGATGTATGGACCTGAATGGGCCAAACAAGCCCGTGCATGCGTAGCTATTTTGCGTAAGAATATATATATATATATATACATATATATATATATATATATATATATATATATATATATATATATATATATATATATATATATATATATAAACACAAGAAAATATTCACTTCACAATATCGTTTGTGTGGGCAGCCATTGCTTTGCATACCTTTAAGTACATAATCGTGCTAAGTAGCTACGGTTTTCAGTTTGCGTTTTATTAAATTGGCCATGGGAAATCATTGCTTATGGCGGGCAGCCTTTTAGTATAGAACAGTTGTATTCTTTTCATCAAAGGTTTTTTTTATTTCCAGTGATTGAAATGTTTGTTTTTTTTATCCTTTTTGTATTGTTGATGCAATTATTTCGCGCAATTTTAGTTCAATTATTTCATCACATTATATAATGATGGTCATAATTTTAACATTTTTTTTTCTTGTAAATCCTGTTTCTTTTCAGGAAGCACCCCCAAAGTTCATAACATCTCTGACGTTTTCTGGCAACGGTGACATCATCACGGGAGACTCTAATGGCCGTCTTCTGGTGTGGACTCGTGATGCCTCCGATGCGTACAATATAAACCACAGGTGCTCGGATCACATGGTGCATGCACACAGGGCAAGTAATTAGAATCTGACACATCAGGGGTCAAAGTACTACCGAGTCAACTGCACAGTTTACTTCTAAACTTCAGAGGGAAATTGATCCCAGAACAATTATATGTATCGTTTTGGAACTGGGGCTAAATAACTATGGGTACACACTTCGAAAAAATAAGTTTTTAATGGTTTGTTATTTAACACGGAAGTCAATTAAGTTGGGTGGGCGCCAAACCCAACATTCTATATTTGAAATGAGATGCAATGATCTGTTCTTTAAATGCTCGTACTATTTCATAAATGACAATTTTAAGAAACCTTATAGTAAACCAATTCATTAGATTAATTATAAAATATCGACCTACTGTATGAATATTTATTTGAGAACAAGTGCCTCCGGCTGTAGCCAGGTAACAAAAAATTAAACTGACGTTCAAAGAGGTAATGTGTAAAAGGGGAAAGAACATCCGTTTGCAACATGTTTCAACAAATTTCCAAGTTACCAAAGGCCTAAAAAACATATGTGTTGTGCCGGTAATCTGACAGACCCTACTAAAAAGGCCCAACCCTAAAATTAACTGAACAAGTAAAAAAGTACTTTTAAGCCGCCCTTCCCTTATAAATACTGACCGACCCAGCCCAGTGCTACAAACTCAGTCACAGACCTTGCCTTTAATGCAGACGTTCCATGTTACAACACCTGGCCTGCCCTTTCTTGACAGAATTTTAATTATAGTAAGGGAAACAAAACTATACTGTGACGTTGATCATCACCTAGACCAGTAGCAGCCTCTGGTCCCTAGTGTACTGATGCCTGTTACCATAGTAGCCATACTTAGCCAATTAGAAACTGAGTTACTTTTCGAACAATAAAACATTGACCTTGTCAAAGAAGGGCAGACCCCAGCGGAGTAGACAAAATACGGAGATTGTGTCTGCTTTGGATGCAATCAGAGACCCAAGTGGCCCACAAAAGTCCGTGATTTGTTTCAGTGGCCCAAATGAAACCTACACGGTCCAAAGGGTCGAAGGCAGGCTAGGGGGCTCTGGGGACTCTACCGCACCCCGAAAAAATTTGAATTTGAGCATGCAAAATGGTGTATTCTGGGGAGTTTCGAGTATCGTGGCTTCACATGGTTGACGAAATCACAACATTTTGTCATTGTTGTACAGACTTGGTTATTTTCACTTAGATTGTACAAAAATCTGATGAAAATTAGCAAAAATTAGTAAAAAAAAAATATTAAAAAAAGCATTGCCATGTTATCAATTAAGATAAAATAAACTTTGTATTTATACATGTGAGGCTTTAGAGAATTTCATGCATCAAGAATGATTTCACCTTATTTTTCGAAAATGTTCTTACATTACACTCTCTTTGATATACCCTGGCAGGTTCTCCGTGGTAATAAGTATAGTCATGGTACAGTGATACCTGCAATTACCAACCCCAGTCCCCACCTGGTCAAAAGGACCCGATTTCCTTTGCATGGGCGCTTTTGCAATGTTAAATGACCTGACGTGCAAGACCACGGTGCTGTCCAATTGCAGCAGCAAATTTACATTCCCTGGATCATTTTCTCAATAAACTTCTTCACATGAGAGACACCTATTTTGGATAAATTCTGTGGCATTTCTCAAGAACTGTGATGCAAAATTTTGCTTCAGTGCTCCAGTTGGATAGCCTGAGACCAGCTGCAATACACAACCGACGAGAAAAATCACCCAACAAAAGACCACCCATAAAAAAAACGGATGTTCAAATCAACCGTAACAAAGTTGCAAGACAAAGTTAATTCTGCACTAAAGTCAACTCAAACACAGCATTTATTTTAACTTGTCTGGGCGGTTAACTTGGGCTGGGGAAAAACCATAGCTGCTGCATATAGCCATATTGGTGCGGTATCGGTATCTGGTATCGATGGGTTTCAGGTGTCCGTTCTCCGAGTTACCAGAGCAAACTGTCGTCAACGTATTTTTAAAAGACTACTTGTTATCGCAACTCTAATATGCCCGCTCGATTGTGTCTGAAGCAGTTATCATCATTAGTTATAAATCCAAATGCAGCACAAAGGCATGCATGCACACACGTTGAGTGCCATTTTAAACATGCCGCAATGCATTGTGGGGAAGGAAAATCTCAGTGAATTGCTGCCACGTGTTTTCAGCACGGTTCCAGGTGTCCATTCTCCGAGTTCCCAGAGCAAACGGTCATTAAATTACTTTTAAAACATGACTTACTATCTTATCTTTAATCGCCCTGCTCGGTTGTGTCTGAAGGAGTTATCATCGTCAGTTACAAATACAAATGCGACACGGCACGCTCGAGCGCCATTTTGAACATTGCGCAACTACTGCATCGATTGCGGGACAGTCTCACAAAAGTACACCTGATTTAGATATCAAATGGAGTCGTGGCCACAGCATATATATATCAGTATTGATGCTCTGAAATAATTGCAAAATATATACTTTGGTTTAGTGTATTATAACCCTCTTCCCACCCCCGCTTGACAAGATCTTCCCAATGCTCATTTACAAACCATTGACATTTGGTGCAGAACTCACTATACTCACAATGGCAGCCAAGTCGATTGGATATTTTGAAGAGGTGGCATCAAAAATATATGTGTGATAAGTGTAAAGGGAAGGTTAATTTGTCGAATGAATGTAATGTACAATATATAATGGGACTTTTCCATAGTGAGCATTACCTAAAAATGTAAATACAAGGACAAACAGTGACCAGTTGAAGCCCCTCACAATTAGGATTTTCTATCAGACATTGAAGTCGACCTGAGGCAATGAAATACGCGTCAGCAATATGCTGAGTGCCAAGCGCCCCATTGCGTCAAAGACAAAGCTCAGCGAAGTGTTGCCCCGATAGTGGATAAAGGTCCGAAAGTACGGGCGGGTTTTTATATAAGAGGTAATAATGCATATTCACATGAATGTCAATCACAAATTTTCAGAAAAGTATCTTTGCCTTATGTGTACTGGAGGACGGAACTCTCTTGTCCGGAGGTGGAAATGAGATTAGGGCATGGGACTCAATGAACAACTTTCATCCTGCAAAAGAGAGAACGGTTAGTTATACATTTATGAACTCTATTTATGTTACTCGACAGGATTGTCATTGGAGGTTTTGAAAGGCCCATAAGAAGACTGTGTCCATTTTATTTTGTTCTCCGTGCACTCTTCTGCCTGATCAAAGTGTGTAGTGAAACGTTTTCATAATAATGAGGATTCGCGGCATTTTTATCCCCTAAATTTATTTTGATGGGAATAACAAAAAAAAAAAAGATATAAGGAACCTGCCAATTATGGATCCTTGATTCTTAGATTCAGGGATTAATTTTCCAACAGAGAAAGCAATTCGTCGGCAGAAGATATACGTCGAGTTGTTATTTCATTTTCACACGATGTGCGACTGCAAGAGTGTAATATTCATATTTAGTTGCAAACAAATTGTGCAAATATCGCTCATTGTGCTCATGCAGCCATCAGATTGGCAAGGGAAAGAGTAAATGTATGATAGCCTGTTACAAAAGACGGAAAGCTATGATAAAGAAATGAAATAAAATGTAGAAAAAAGGACAAACAGAAAAATACAGAGATTAACATACTTTTTCCTGTGAACAAATCAATTTGCGTTATATTATACCTGTCTACGGTTTTATACAAGAATTGAATCTTCTGTATAGCTTTTCTTTTCAAGTATATCATTGTCTGTTTTGTTGTCTGCTTTTTACTATTGTTTATGCTGTGCTTATCTCTCCTTTACACCTTCTATTGCTCCAAACTCGTACAACTTTGTATTCCCACCTACCGTCTTACCTGTGTGATACAGGCTCCCAATCAAACCCACTCTACCCTACCATGGTTACAGATTCCAGAGTCTGCCGGGATGATTCGAACCCTGGTCCCCAAGAACTACGGTGGAACAGATGGAAATATCTACATCGGCACGACAAAGAACCTCGTTTTGGAATGTTCACTCCAAGACAATTTGTCTTATGTTATACAGGTATGAAACTGTCTGTTTGAAGAGTCAAATGAGAAGCTAGATATGAACAATATTTTTATCATACAGGATAGACACAATAGCGAGGACGCTGTGTGGCACATGAGTCTAGAATTGTAAATGGCTGATCAGTCGACTGCAAAACCCTTAAATGGCTGTAAAAAATGAGCCTACTGGATGACTAAATAAAAAAATCTTATTAAACCCCGTCCAGACTCTAAAAAGCGTCGGACAAAAACATAACTGCAACCACGGGTTATAATGACCTGCTCCAGTTTTGTTTATGTTGTGGGCTCAATATACTAGTGGCGCAAGGTGGTACAAGTTAACAAGGATACCTTTTCGTCAATCTTATGGAATAAACTACAGGCAGCAGATCAGCCGAAAGCACGTCATCTCATTCAGTTCTAGTGTAGGTACAAAATATGTTTATACAATCTTTGTGCCAGGCATCAGATTGCAAGTTGACACACGCGAAAAAATAAAGACATGTTGCCATGGGTCATGTGAAGTAGACTGCAAAAATCTTTATTTGATTCCGTGCTATGGTGTGTCGTTAAGTATATTTTGATTAACAACATCTCAGAATTGGAAAGAAAATCAATGAAAGTTTCACTTGCTTTTATCGACAGGGTCACAGTGAGGAATTGTGGGCTTTGGAGACTCATCCTGAAGAACATTCATTTGTGACAGCGGGATACGATCAAGAGGTGTGCAAGTGGTCTGCTCTTAGCCACAAACTCATCTGGAAAGTCCACGTAGAGGTAAGATCACACGACACAAAACTTGTATATACAGTACAAAATTAGAAAAAATCATATTATGTGCATATTCAACACCTATTTTCAAAAGGGCAATTAGTCATATTTAAGTGAAATTGTTTTTTGTGTTTTTGTTTTTAGTTTTTTGAGATTAACATTTTACTATGATTGTCTTCCAACACATGTTAATAAGCAAGTATTTTCCACTGGTGGAATTTAAAAGTGGATTAGATAAACTTAATGGGTTACAGAGCAGGGGTAACAGGTTACCACCTAAGAGGAAGCGTAACGGGTTGCCACCTATAATGTACATGTGTACAATAAATCTAGCAAACGTATGTTAAATATTAGGTTATTGGCGCCCATCATGTACCTGTATGCACAACTCAAATGTGCAGCAAAGAAAATATTTTTTTTTTCTCGAGAAAGTGATGCGTTTTATACATACAAGAAGGTCGTTATTTTGCCCCCAGGGTGGTAGGTTGACGGGTGGGTCGTAATAATAAATCATGTTTTAAAGAAATTTTTTGATATTAAGAACAAGCTAAAACATATCACAGGTAACATCGATTAAACCGTCATAGCCTATGCACTGGAGGTACGGCGATAATAATTTTATCAATCAAGTTGTCAGATATTATTAACTCGAATTGATTTTATAAACTAGAGTTCATGGTGACAGCTAAAAGAATTAAAGGTATAGTTTTATTTTGGTGGACCATTAGTTATTCTTGTGAAAATAAACTATATGCTACAGAGGTCTCCGCCAACAAATGTGCAGCAGTGGGCAAAATAGTGACAAAAATTCCACACACCAATGCGCAGTGAAACCTGTCTTCCAAGACTACGCTTTGATGGCTAAATTATGATATTTCTGTAATGTTTGTGGGAGGTATAAACTAAGCTAAAATTAGGGTCTTGACAAGAACCAAGACAGTCTTTAAGACAGGTTTTCTCTCGCTGGCTTCTCTTGAGCTGTGGCCTACTTACATGGGTCAACTGGGGCATATGAAATGTTATATGTTGTAATATATCTTTCCAGAAACCATGCCTTTCCATCACGTTTGACCCCAAGGGCATCGTAGTTGCAATCGGGACAACAGATGGTCGATTTATCGTGTTAAACGCTTACAATGGAATGTATATCATTTCTGTTCAAGTTGCTATGGAACCAATCGATGCCGTAAAGTTTTCTCCGGGTAATAATTTTATATTCGTTCTGCAGCGGATGATTAGTTTTTCTAGCATCTATATGTCAGCTGTTTATACATTGGAATCAACGTCTCCTGAGGGGTATGAATGGAAATGAGACACAAATAAAGGGATGATGCTCTCCTTGTCAGAAAAATTCCTGGATGAAACTTTTCAAATTCTCTGTTTATCTGTGTTTTTATATTGATCCACAACGATCATTCCTCAGCTCAGATGATTTTCCAGTCAGTTGAACTGAAAGCCAATAATTGTAGCAACTGACGTCAAACTCAATGAAAATCCCATTCATCATCATGGTATCCGGTCCCAGTACACAACCAAATGCTCAATCCCACTGTATGCACAAAACCTTTGTAACTGGGCATGCGTCTGCGCTGAAGATGAATTTGGTTGATGCACAGATTAAGTTCTATGTACTTTGTACTCCACACCAAGGAGAAAACAAGGCGCGCAGGCTGAGTTTTTGGTCAACCTGTGCTGGGCCTTTGGAAAGCAAAGTTTTATCAAGCCTTTGTTACATTTATGTCACTCTTTGTCTAGAATATTTATATTTCTGCTTCTCATTGTCATTGAAGCTATATCTGTTTTGTTTTTGCCCCGAAGACGGCAGTCTACTGGCTATGGGGTCACACGATGGAAATATCTATTTATTTTCCTGCATGGATGATGGTACAGTTTACAGGAAATATAGGGATGGAGTCCTTGAGGTATGTACAGATTGAGCACTCTTTGACAATTTATCCTTCTTACTTCAAAGTATAGGTCCACAACGTCTGCTGGGATAATGTTTCCCAGGCCCACGAAAAGCTTGCAATATGTAGCTGGATTTAGCATAATTATTGTGCATGCGTCCATTATTCTAGGGCAATGTTTGTGGGGCATAGTGAAGAAAAAATTAGAAAAAAGTAAACAGACCACTCAAAATTCGCTTTTTTCAAAACAAAGGGGTGGGTCAATTGTTCTGCTTCTATTGTCATATATACAAATTTGTTCAGTACGTAAGTATTAGGTCTTAGCTGAAGAGGACCATCGACCTCATTTGGGCAAATAATTGATGACTGGTTTCATACTTCAACACCAAGACTTCAAATATTCTCATCTGCCGTGTTCAGTATAATGTCACGACTTCCATCCAAGTGACACAAAACAAAACAAAACAAAAAACAAAACAAACAAAAAAACAACCAAAAAAAAAAAACTTTTCTTAATTTTTTTGTTTCAGGGCCACAAGAAATTTGTCACTCATCTGGACTGGTCACGTGACGGAAGTTTAATACAAAGTGTTTCGGGGGACTACGACTTAATATTTTGTGAGTGCACAGGAGGGACAATATTTGTCCAATAAAATTACGGTTATCTATCTTCACGATAATGTGTGTAATAAAGATTTATACTGCACATCAAAGTTCAACCAAGTTATAAATATTTTAGGACATTAAAAATGAACTTCCCTCACAAGAGAGCCGAACATGTCTGCATCATAGGGCATATTGGCTATATTTGCTGACATGTGCATGACGTCAGGGACTTATTGATGGACATTCATGAACGAGTGCGGATATTTGTCTACTAGACTCTAGGGATTCGTGGAAACTATGGACAACAAAACACGTTTTGGCCTAGGCTTTCCGAGTATTCTCATAACAGGAATTCCCCTTGTACACAGACTTAAATCAGACGAGAGATCTCTGCCGAAAAAAAATATAGGGTAAATGTGAAAGATGTGTTGGAAAGTGCAAATAGAAAACAGTTAATGTGCATTTTTTCCAGACAAATGTTGGACTGTCTTTCAATTGTTTGCATTTACCCAGCAGGACTATGTGTATGACAAGCCAAGCCTGCAAATATTTGTAAATTGTTCGCAGCGAGTTTTTAAGTCTGTGTGCAAAGATATTTTATTATTTCTGTGCGTGAAGTTTATAATTATTTATATGCATAGGCTTTATGCACGAAATTGTCTGCCCGGAGTTTTCAATGCTGCGCATAGAGATTTTATTCTCTGCAGAGATTTTGTAATTCCATGTAGGGTGTTGTGGGCATAGACTCTCAGAAGTATGAAAAAGCCTGCAGTGAGACTGTGACCAGGTTAAGTATTTAGATCCATATATATATATCCATTTACCATTTGTATTTGACTTATAAAAGTTCTCCCATTTACTCTGTCTATGCAACAAGACAGTAGCGAAAATCACATCCACAATGTCTCACTAAAGCTATATCAATAGGTCCAGTATCTGGGCAAGTTATAATTACTTACTACTACCTCAGCCAAGCACAGTTTCCCCTACTTCTGTGGTTTCAGATAAAGCTCAGCTCAGCTCAGCTCAGCTCAGCTCAGCTCAGCTCAGGTTACGATGTACTGCGTGTGATGGTTTTTTGGTCCGCTTATTACGATCTTTACACACAACCACCTTGCTAAATCATATTTTTATGATAAAAAGTATTAACTCTGCAGTTCTATAAATTGGTGCTACGATATATATCCACACCAGTTCGCCGTAACTATTACACTGAGACTGAGTTATAAAGTGATTTCACTACTCCTTTCCCCAGAGTACGCGGTTACTTAAGGCAGGTTCGACTGCAATACGCTGGGGCATAGCATTATATGTTTGAATTGCTTCCTTTCAGGGGACGTATCAAGTCTTCGTCCGGTCCATCCACACAGCGTGAAGGATGCACTTTGGCATACGCAGACGTGCATACTAGGTTACAGTGTTCTGGGTACACGTTTCATAATTTCTACAAACCTTTGACTTTGCTACCATTCCTGAGAATTGTGCTTTGGTTGTATCGGCAGATAAACCACAGGACCAACTAGCAGAATAGTTGTCATAATATTCTGGTCGATACGAATCCATTCATACCGACTGTCACTGTCCACCGAAAAATACTGATTAAGGTTAGAAGGAAACAAACAAAAATCGCCCCCCCCCCCCTCGCTGATTTCCTGTTTTTGGTACATTCTGCTGCCGGACGCATATAATATACATACCAAAAGATTTCTCACAATCCACTCTCTCCATCCCTGCCCAATAATTGAGTTGTCGGACGTTTTTTTAGCCCACTTAGACCAGTTTATTCCTCGCAAAGCGTCTCGATTTCAAAAGAGCCACTCTTCGTTGAACGAAAGTGACCCCGCGCACGGACTCCAATGTCTCCTTCGTTCGGATGGGCCGCTAGTGAATAAATTTATATTTTCGTTTACTTACCAGTTTTACCTTAATTGATTAATTGTGTACATGTCCGTGATAAAATAATAAAGTAAACGAACATACAAACCTATTCACCGGCGGCCAAATAAACCGATGGAGAAATTTGAGTCGGCACGCGCGGGGGGTCACTTTCGTTCAGCGAAGAGTGGCTCATTTGGAACCGAGACGCTTTGCGAGGAATAAAGTGGTCTAAGTGGTCTGAAATACGTCTGACAACTCAATTGTTAGGCAGGGATTGAGAGCATGGATTGTGACAAATCTTTTGTATATGCGTCCGGCAGCAGAATGTGTTTAAAACAAGAAAACAGCGGGGGGGGGGGGGGGGGGGGGGCCGCCAATTTTTGCTTGTTCCCTGCTAACCCAAATCATTATTTTCGGTGGACAGTGACTTTGTCGGTCAGTATGACTGGGTTCGTATCGACCAGAATATGATGACAACCACTCTTCTAGTTGCCCATGTGAGCTAAACCTTCGGCCCTCCATCAAAACCTTGAAATGAAGAAAAGAGCGACACCTATCGGGAAACTTGATCAATAAGGCGATCTTTCTTCCACACAATAGTTGTTTCAACACGCAAAAAGCTTATCGCGACTATTTCAAATACCATCTGCGGTATAGAGAACAACCTTGGTCTATTCCCTATGTTTACATATGGTAGTTAATCTGATAGGACTGCAATTTTCCCAACTGGGGCCTCATAGTGCTTTTGATACATCTGGAAGTTTTGTGACCAGTATGGCACAATCTAAATGCATCTGTCGGTCCGATTCTTCTCATTATATGCCTGATTAATTAATTGTTTATCAGTTAAATGAAGGTTCCACACAAAATAAATTTTGTTTAAAATTACCCACTCTTTGTTCGAAGTATTAAAAGGACGTCACCAGTATGGAAAATTCTTGCTCAAAATGGTGGGATCGCTTGATGATCATGATGTGTACACCTCAGGTACCAAGAAAATACATTTTTACCTCATTTCTCTTTTTTCATACGGAAGGCCACAACTCTTTGAAGCCAGATGTTGATCACTGCGCACACGCTCTCATCCAGCTTGTTTGCCACTTTCTCTTGATATCTTAATTACTAGAATAACTGTCTATGTCCAGTTTCTTTCGCTTCATGGTACAAAATAGATGCAAGGTTCACTTTCTGGCAGCCAATTTTATGATCACTATGTCAATTCAATATAGCACTTTCTGAAAATTAACGTGATTACCACATTTTTGTTTAAATTTGAAAAGAAAAGTTACTGGATTAAGCTAATTAGAGAGCCTAATCTATTGACTAAAGTGCTGTCTCTCTGATTACATAACAGCAATAGACCTGTTCACACCGAGCTGGACCGAACTTTTCCGGAGCCTAATTAATTATGCATGCCAGTGTTGGCCTCATTGTCCAATCAGCAAGTGGCCGAGTCTGGCCCACGTCTTCTTGTTTACAACGGAGGCCACGGGTAACGCTGGTGATGACAACATGGATTGTGCTGAACAGTGCAAATCTTTTACCTAAAATGTCACATCAGTGGTGAAACATGCATTTTTAGTTTGCTGACAGTCTAATTTTCCATTAAATCCAAGCACATCCTGTGTTTTACGTTTTGATCCTTCCACGTGTAATCCGGCCAGCGTGGTCGAGCACAAAATGAAAACAAAGCAGGAGGCGCTTCCCGAAGTGAACCGAAAAAAACAGAGTCCTATGAACTGGTCTATTAGGTTGAGTACAGTCTGTCCGGGAAGAGATGAGCTCGGCCGCTTTATTCATGTTGGCCCAGTAGAAATCTGCGGTTGAGCCACTCACGCACAAGCAGGGCTATTTTGGGCAGCACCACATGGCTACTAGCTGTGTGTCTGGCTGGGCAAATGAGAGCATGCATGGCCAAATGTACTTGATTGTACATTATAAGTAAACCAAGACTTAAATTTATCAGGATTACTTACTTACCGAACATATAATTTCAGTAATTTGAAATATTGATGACAAGTTTAGTTGCTGAACTTTGCATGGGTCTCCCACGTTTTTCTTCTGACATCTTGCACAAAGGTTGTACAGAAGCAATACTGTCCAGAGATTTTTGCAATATTCACTGGCGCTTGTGGGACGTTTTATCAGTCTGATTTAATTAAAATTCCTAAAGAAATTATCTGTGCAAAAATATTGGTTTGTCACAAAGTTTACTTTGCAAGTAAAACTCTAGCAGCAGTTCTATCATGAGAATTGTGTTCCAGAGAACAGACAGACAAGGGGGTGTACCCCTGTTGCCCTGTTCAGCTTTCTCCATGATTCACAGGTTGTAAGTGTGGAGAGCATTTCCCGTAGGGACACGCCCTCATTTTGCTTAAGCTTAAGGAGCCTTTGATTACATCTTAGTGACAAACCGGTAAATATTTTAAGTTCATTTATCACCCATTTAGTGTCCACATTCACTAATGGTTGTCTAGGATGTGTTTTTGGAGCGTAATAACAAGAGATCTGGTAGCATTGAAACACATGTTGGATTTGCCCTGGTTAGGGAGGGGCCATCTCCACATTTGAACACAAGGAGAATGAAAAATACTGAAACATTTACAATATTTAACAGCTACATAAAGAAATAGCCAGAGAAATATGCCTGGCTACTAGGCCAACAGAGCCCATGTGTTTGTGTTCGTATAACCTAATTATCATATTCATCCCCTACTTTGTACCATATTATATTGAAAACCCATGGGATATGGCCTATGTGATATTGTTGACCATATCCCATGGGTGGGACTACTTTTTACCATATTTGTAAAATCAGAGATACGATTTTCCAAATATGGAAGGAATCAATTCCATATTTGGTATATCCAAACTCGTCTTATTACCTTGCCATAAATCACGGCCGAAAACCTGATGGTCCGTGGTATAAATCCCAGCCAACGGGTAAGAATAAACTTGATTCTGTGGTGCAAATAAGGACCAAAATGCAGGACTGATGGTTACCAATAAAAACGACCACTCTGTGAGACGCATGATGTGCAGTCGACTTTTACATCCACGTGTCCCGGGAAACAAAATTGGGCGAAACTCTTGAAGATTGCTTCTATAATAATACCAACCTATAACTTCTTCTGTGGAAAAATACTGAGACCTCGCTGGAAAAGCAATACAGTACAGACTCTGTGTAGACATTTTGATTAACTAATATACATCTTGCAGGAACATGGTCAAATTTGGAGGATGGCGAGGACGAGGACACTGTGTGTAGGTCTCATTATGGCGAATTGCTTGCTGCCGGAGACAATCAGGGGACCATACGTTTGTACAAATATCCATGTCTCACCCACAAAGTACGTTTTTAATTGTGTGATTTATCGATAATATGAAAGCAATATGATAAATTTTCACTTAAAATATGGATTTTCCCTGATATATTGGTATACTGTTGTGTTTCCGTATATTTGATTTATGTATAATGCTTGTCAACGAAATGGAGGTTTTTTTTTTTTTTTTTTTTTTTGAAACATGACTTTGTTCGAATATATAGGTATATTCCAAATTCCAATTTGGGATGAGGTGGGGGATTATGTAAGATGTTTTACGTATTGTACAAAATGCTAGTAAAACGGCATCACATGCTGAATAAAGAACTACACTAATCAAGATTTTTCTTTACAAATGGGATTTGTATTATGTTTGAATTAGTTTTTTTCACAACACAAATTATTCGTTAGATCACTGTGCTTGTACGTTATGTACAGAAATTTACAGATAACATATTTTGAAAAAGTAATAATCCTATTGATATAGAGTCATGCGTTTGAATAGAATAGGCCAAGTGTTCTCAGTACCTATGTGCATTGCACCTAAAAAACGCCTGGCATAGGTTATGTCCGTTCCACATATGTTTTCTCTTCTGGGACACAGAGCCGAAATAACGAAACCAGATATACAAAATAACAGGGGACACCATATTATATTTGTTATCAAAGTTGTCATTTTTCAGCCGGACTACCATGAACGAAAACTGTACTCTTCTCATATCACGAAGCTGGCCTTTACATTTGATGACAAAATGCTGGTCTCCACCGGGGGTGTTGATGCTGGGATTCTGCAGTGGTCTCTGGTGGGCGCTTCGCGGTACTAGGAAATCACCACGTGAAATAGATTTAAGGGGTCATGATAACAGTTGGTCACCACGTTACGTGGGTTGGACGCGTCAGGGTGCTGACGGGCCACCACGTGGAATGTGAAAATGAGATGCAAAACGGAGCATTCTCTTTATAAATCTGAACAATGTGCGTGAAAACATATGACGTTGCATGAAAGAATGAACAGAATAGCCTTGCTTTGTTTTCCCAACCAAGGGAACGAGCATTATTGCAAAGTATGCTCCAGGATTTCCGTCCCTTAAGCAAGCAGTTACTTACGTCTTTCCATGTGGATTTGTAGCTGTTCCTCTGAAATAAACCCATGTATATTTGTTTTTTAATATGTTTATTGGAAAGAGCGGTACTGAGGCTTCATTATTTTTAGCCACAGAACATTTTTGATAAATTGGTATTTAACAGTCTTTTGTAAATTGCATTACCATCGTGTTTTACCCTATGGTATTGTATTTTTCTGTAGTTAATATTACAATCATATTATACAATATTGTATAAAATGTTCTAAATATTGTATTCAAATACATAAGTTGATAGGAATTCCCTACTTATTTTTTTCATGTACATATATATTCATGTACCTCATACTTTTAAAGTATGTGATACAATTCTCTGACTGTGATAAAGGCAAAATTCATGAGGGGTATACTGCTTGACCGTCCTGTATATTGAGGACGATTTTATCATTATTCAATGACATCTGACAGTAGCGTGATCACTTTGCACACGGAAACTTCGCCGCTGCTTCCAGTTTGTTCACCTGCATGCAATAACATGTGAAGACAAGAAAGACTTTCATGTTAGAAATGAAATTTGATTTTACTACGAGCGGTGCATCTTATCACCCATTGATTGAGTACTTCATGTTAAAATTTACCAATGTATAATTATTATGCATTTTCTGCATGAGAAACTGTAATATTGGGGCATATTTATGATGGTCTTGCGTGGGGCTTATCCCACGAATGGGAATCATGTTTTAATTGTCATTTGACATAACGTTTATTTCACGGTTGCATAGAAAACGGAACAAGAACTACACATTTTAAAATATGCACCGTTTTCCTTGCAATTATCGTGGAAATAAATAAATTTGCTGTCGGTGTATCACGTGCTTCATTTCCAATACATTGTATTTAAATCCATGGTGGAACTAACTGAAATGCAGTTTGCCGTGTTCATATTAGCTTTGCACACGCAATCTCAAATTTCATGAACGCGTTTTCATTGTTCATACTGAACCAATAATATGTATGTAGTTCCTCAGTTGAGAAGCCACCAGCATTTTAACACGTTTTTATCCTGTCTCTTGCGCTGTTTTTCCATATCTTACCTCAATTGAAAGCCCATCTCACCTGATTTATATGCCTATTTTTGAACATTCCCAGGGGCTATCTGTAAAAGGTGTGTCTTTAGCACATATATACATACATACATACACACGCATACGTACATGTGTACATACATACATACATACATACATACATACATACATACATACATATTTTAATTCCATCTTAAAACAATCTAAATGAAATGTTTCACCTTTACACGGGAACACTACCAAAATGTGTTTTTAAAAGGAAATTTTTACACCTAATCTCCATTACTATGCTGTGCAAATCTCTCAATACCAGCCTAATATATATATAGCATTGTTAAGCAACTTCTTGCCTTTATGTAAGTATGATGACAAGTTCCAGTTTTGATAGATTTTAGAGACGGGAAGAACTAATCAAGTAACGTCCGCATTAAGACCGTAAGGAAGGGACAATTAAGGCATTCGGGTTCAACTTTTTTTGAAGGGGTTTCACGACTGTACCTTGGCATACTTTGAAAATCTAGATGTGAAATGGTGATTCTGCAGCACTCTTAACCTGAATATTAATCATAAAAGAATTGTAACTTATTTCTTTCCCTGTAAATAATGATTTATTTCTAACGATTCCATTTTCCGGTACATTTCGTCTAAACTTGGATCACATCGTCGGAATGAAAGACAAAATGGTTGGCAACTAAAATTGTGATCATTGATAGACAGATGGATAATTTATCTTTATTTGTAGTCAGGTTGCATATAAATTGGCACGACCTATACATCTCTTGTCACGGGCATATATTAAATTAAAATGTCACCTAAAAACACTGCAAAATAGTAAAAACAAAAACAGTTTTTAAAATAAAAGTCAAGCTATTCGAGAGGGTATTGGGTAAGATATTTAGAGCATGAACAGTTTCATATACGTCAATTGCATTTGTTGATTGTCAGCCTGAATGGGTTAAGGTCTACACCCCCCCCCCCACACACACACCAAAGTAAGATTTTTCCATAACTTAACTCCCTGGTATGAAATGGAGCACAGACCTTGTATTGTTGTGTGAATAAATATGCGAGTCGGCTGCCACCAAGAAAGTTTTATGCGTTCATTTTAGTGCAAATAAATACTTGCTATAGTGGGGAGTTTCATTTATCATGTTTATTGCTTTAAGCACTTCAATGGCACAGGCTCTTAAACGATCTGTTTTAAGAGTGGGAAGATATACCTTTTTAAGCAGAGTTTTTAAAATTGCACTGAAGGTGTTGTCATGGGCAGAGTTTGTGATAGTTGTCTCTGAGCAAAGTACAGTAACTCATTACTTAAGGCATTTTATATGACAGGACATAGACTAGATCATGGAGGTACACAGGTTTTTAACTGAAAATATTAATTATGCATATATTATATTTGCATCAATACAGATCTATTCCTGGAGTATTTTGCTTTTAAAGCAAGACTTTCCATTAGCATTATATAGGTGTGCACTTTAATTGAATTGTATGGCATGCAGTCATATGCATTGGACAAGTCCTTCAGTGACAATGTCGCTAGGTGTTTCTGTCCCGGGGCTTCTTGTGCTTCTCAACAAAACTTTGAAGTGTTGGCCGACTGACAATTGTGGCCGACCCTATATGGTGACGTATCTGTGAGCAGAGTTTTGTGAGAGAACGTAGACTTGAAATTAGTTGCTGACAATAGTCATTATCTTTGACATTGTTATGAGAATACTGGCTAGGAGGGCGTCTTTTTTTTCTTTAAGAGTTGGTTGTTCTTAAATTTTGGATCTATTTTCGCAACATTTGCTGCAGAAGGGGATCTGAAGTTGATATTCATTTGTTTGATAACTTTCATAAGAAAGAAAAAAGTTACTTTGGAGCTAACTTTGAGAATACGCTCAACCATGAATACGCTTCCGTAGTTTCTTCTGATTTTTGCGACTTTCTCAAATGTTCCAAATCATATCAGACCTACTGTCTTTTACTTGGTGCAAAGGTAGCTCTCTTCATTGGAGTTTTTCCTCAGTTGGTGGTTGGGTCGTCTTATATATTTACGTTGGTGCATGTTCATATATAATTTGACTAGAAAAAGTTTTGAAGCAGCAGTAGGAGTAACCTTTATTATCGAGAGGACGTGCTTTGTAACGGTAGATGTATATATTATGTTTATTTCTACAATAATACGATACTGCTTGTTTGATCGGAGAATTGATAACAGTTTGCAAATGTCAGATTCATCATTAACATTATGTGGTAATGAGTCTATTCTAGAGTCCACTGTTGTAGCGTTGTGAAATGTCAGGAATATATCGATTAGGTTTGAACTTAATCTGAGTAATGGTTCTGGAGAAGTCGAAAAAAGTGACAACACACGAAAATTAAATAAATAAATAAATAAATGCAGGGCCTCTTGGTGAACAAACTACAATATAGGAGTCTCTAGAAGTGTTCCTGTGTGACATCAAAGCAAAAGTGTGAGCAGTTTGGGATTTTTTTTTAAGATTTGACAAAAAAAAAAAAAAAGGAAAATCATAAAAAATCCAAAAATTACTGAAGCATAACCATTTGGAAAAATCTTGGTAGACGCCCACCAAAGCTACATTGACATGAAGTTTGAAGTAAATCTGGCCGACAGTTTGGAGAAGTCGAACATGTAATTGTAAACGGACGGACGATAGACAACTGAGCCTCGTAAAAGCTCAGACAGACTAGCAAGGCAGCTGAGCTAAAGGTCGATCAAGTAAACGCAAATACAAGCGATCGCCATGTTGTCTATATCGTAAAATATTTATAAGAATAGGTTAGCGACTACCAGCAAGTGGTTTTGGAAGAAAGGATACAAACATAGTAAGATTATATGGACGTTGGAATGTTCGTGTTATACAACTTCTTAAAGCAAATTTTGCATGGGTAAAGGGGTCACCTGGCCCCAAACGGTACGGTTCAAGGCGGCGGCCATGCTTGTTTACTGCAGCGCAAAGGCTCACGGCTTAACCTTTTTGCCTGTGTTCGTCTGTGGGCCTGACTTCACAAAATCCGCTAACCAGATGTTAACTGTTCTGGTGAATCATTAAATACTGAAACTGTAAATCTTGGTTAAAACATAATATTGATGACGCAGAACAGTAAAAGATTGTAAATTATTTTCTTCAGCCTTGTGACAGTTTTTGTAATTAAATAAGCTCTGAAGAATGAGCTGCTAAAAAAATCCCATTTTTGTGTGTAACGGAGGGGAAAATATAAATATAGGCGATGAAAGTCATTAACAGTTCATTTATACCCATTTGTAGCCTTCAGGAGTTGACAGGTATTTGTACCATCGATCACCGCTTAATGGCAAATGCATGTCAACTCCTGAAGGCTATATGGGCGCGCGAATACAATGCAAATGAAATTGATTTTTAAAAAAGTCCGGATATCCAGCTTCAAATTGTATTTTGAGATTTTTTATGCTACAGAACCCACACATCATTTAAATTTGAAAAAAAAAATCATTGTGTAATGCTTATTTGTATTTAAAGACGAACCTACAAGTCTGTTATGTAGTATTCCGTAAAAAATGGTAAAGTATTCTTTCATGTTATGTAGGCATACTTAACTTCTGAATAATATTCAATATATTGCTATTACTTTTATAAGATTTGAAATGCACAACCTCAGGTACCTACTTTAATGCCGTATGAAAACCAAAAGGCCATGAGAACGCTGACTTTCCTATCCACCCCTAAGGAAGTTCCAGCCTAGTCTATGGGTACCCACTAGCGTTCTAATGCTATTTTAAAGCAATTTACCAAGTGTTTTCCCAAAAAATATTCTTAATATTTGGCTTAAAACGAGAACAAAAAATTCATTAAAGTTCCAAAATCACTGGAGCATAACTATTTGAAGCAACCCAGTAGAGATAAACCTATGGTACATCTGAACAAAACTGAGAGTGAAACAAGCTGAAGGTTTTGTAGAGATAAAAAAAATAAAATAGTCTTTCTCATTGTAATTCCCATCGACTCCTCCAATCAATAAGAATGTCTGCACTAACCACCAAGTGCCCAAATGAAAAAGGAAATTTTCTAGCAATCGGTTATTCACAGCAACACACAGGTATAGAAAAAACCCTGAAAAAGAGAAAACGAAAAAATAATAATAATAAAAAAAAAACCAAACAAGCAAACAAAAAAAAAACCACCCCCCCCAAAAAAACAATGCGTGAACTGCCCATGCCCAGCTAACCTAAGCTTGTCCCAAGATATCAAGGTTAAAACTGAATAGCCCTGTGTTGAGCTATATCTGAGTGCATATGACATTTAGAAGTATTTTTAAGACGGACGACTGAGCCCCCGAAAAGCTCAGCCTGACTACTAAGTCCGCTGAGCTAAAAATTGCAGCGCCCACTGGTGAACAAATTAGAAACTAAGAGTGTTTCTGTGTGACATCAAAGCGATTGGGTGAGTGGTTTTTGGAGAAGTAGACCTTTTAAGATTTGCCCGAAAAATGAAAGAAAGCGTGCATTTCAAAAATTCCAACATTGCTGAAGCGTGACCATTTGACGAACTTGGTAAGGATCCACCTGATGTACATTTGCACCATGATTTAGGTCAATCTGGATGACGGTTTCAAAGAAAAAGTCGAAAATGAGAATTAGCATTATAATGCTTATTCACTTATACAGTAACAATAGCAAAGTTGCGTTTACCGATTAGAACCCAAATTGAAAAAAAAATCGTGAAAAATCAGAACTCGACAGCAGTGCAATCTATAGAACAAATTTGTTTGACCCTTTAACAAGGAACATACCACTAAGTTTCAGCTTAATCTGAGAGACGGCTCTCGAAAAGTCGAAAATAGCAATAAGACTCCAAAAATGGGGAAAAAATGCAAGTACCTGGTGAACAAGTTAAGAAATAGCATTACCCATGAGCGCTCTGTGTGATATCAAAGCAATCGGGTAAGTGGTTTTGGAGAACAAGATTTTTTAAGATTTGTTCAAAATAAAAAAACAAACAAAAAAGTCACTGTAGCGTGACTATTTGAACAAACACGCTAGACACCTACCAAAGGTACTTTGCCACCAAGTTTTTAGTCAATCTAGTAAATGGTTTTGGAAAGTCGAAAATGTGAATTGGCATTGCAATGCCCAAAGACTTAAAATGTAATCCGTAGGAAAGCTGCATTTACCGATAAGTGCCCCAATTGAAAAAATCGTTAAAAATAAAAAATCAACAGTAGTGTCACCTAGTGAAAGTTTTGTTTGACCCCTCCACAGGGAACATATCCGCCAAGGTTCAGCTTAATCTGAGTGACAGCTGTGGGGAAGAAGTCAAAAATAGTGAAAACACGCAAAAAAATTATGGAAAAAAATGCAGCGCCAACTGGCAATTATAATTCAGACCTAGTAGTCCCTGGGATGTGTGACATCAAAGACGTTGGGTGAGCGGTTTCAGAGAAGAGGATTTTTTAGGATTTGCCCCCACCCCCACTGCCAAATTCATAAAAAATACAAAAATCTATCGAGCGTGACCATTTGAACAAACTTGGTAGAGACCCAACCAAAGTACATAGCCACCAACTTTGAAATGAATCTGGTTGACGCTGGTTTCAGAGAACTTGAAACAATAGTAAATGGATGGACGGGCGGTCGACGGACTACACGACCTCCTAAAAGCTCAGCCGAACTAGCAAGTTTGCTAAGCTAAAAACACAAAAAACCTGCAAAACATTGAAAAAAATGGCAGAGCAATCCATGGAACACGTTAATGTCTTGGAGTCTCCAGAAGCGTCCTTAAGTAATTTTGAAGCAATTGGCAGAGCTGTTCCAAAAGAAACAGATGTTTTACGATTTTAAAGCAACGGTGGGTAGGTGGTTTTTGTGACGAATTGGCCGAAAAAATGAACAGAATAATCATACAAAAACATAAATATCACTGGTAATGTGGCCGTTTGAACAAATTCAGTGGAAACCCATTGAAGGTACATTCCTTGGGGGTAAAGTGACTCCAACTGATGGCTCTGGAAAAGATGAAAATGTCGTTTGCCATGGCAACCCCTAATGACTCACCTTGTAATCAACAGGAATGTATTCATTAACTGATGAATGCCAAATTTAACGCTTTCCTTTAATTCTCGGAGATACACATCAACACCACAGAGTGGACAACTTTGTTTAACCTTTCCACAGAGTATGTTTCTCACAACTGCAAAGCCACTAGCGGTTTGGAATAGCTGCTCTATTTAAAAATACACACAAAACCTCATGAAATAAATCATGAAAAAAAGGCAGTGTAATTGTAAAAGAGGGGTCCAGGGGTACCCAGATGTGTTCATCTCTAGTTTCAAAGCAATGGTCTAAGTGGTTTTTGATATAAAACACATATTTTCAAGCTTTGCCCAAAATTGAATATTTTCAAACCTCAAAACTTACTGCAGCATGACCGTTCAGTAATTCCCCACAAGTTAGTTCCCCTCTTAGTCTAAAGAGAATCAGGTCGACACTTAAGGAGAGGAAGTCGAAAATAGTTTAGATTACTTATGTGAAGTCGAAAATAGTTTAGATTACTTATGTGACTTTCATTTTCTTGTTTTTCGCCGAAAGATAGTGTCTCTTGACTTCTAACCTGGGACAACAAACGGCACTCAGCACGATCAGCTGAGATTGAATGCATGAAATAGCTTCAAATACAAAATATTTTGGCTTCATTTCAATGCAATTGGTGCAAGCAGAATTCTTAAAGGTGCTGTGAATAAAAAGGATAAAGGTTGAAATATCTGGTCACTATATAATGGCAAAAAATAGTTTTGACTTTGTGAGTAAGTGATTCTGTCATAGAGAATAACTGCACTGGCAAACATAGAATTTAGCTCTGTTTACTTGTCCGGCAGCTGAAAGTATATGATCAGTGGTTTGTAGACAATTAACATTTTTTTCTTCTTCCCCAAAACCGCCCGTGGATTCACGTGAAATCTGATGGGGATGTACCTTGGATAGGTCTCTACCTACTTTGTTCAAAGATTCACGGTCCTGTGATTTACTTTTTATGATTTATTTTGTTATTTTGTTTCGCAAGATTAAAAAGAAAACCTCTGCGACTGCCAGGCAAATTACTTCGAAATGGCATACCGACACTTTTTGGGTCCTAGATCTCAATTTCTTTACTAGATAGCCCTGAATTTCTCTATATTTAACATTTTTGTGTTGAACCTTTTTTCTATTACTTATGCAAAACCGTCAGACAGATCCCTCAAAAACTGGATAAAAATGTAGCTTGTGGAAAGGTCAAGCAAAGTTGTTCATTAAAAGATGATATATTCCGCGTCTGTGATTTTGAACATTTTCTTTTAATGTGTGCACTTATTTGTTAATGTATGCATTTCAATCGATTCCAATGCAAGTCAATGGGGATTGCAATGGTAAGTCTCATTCTAGACTTTATCTCCCAAACCGCAAGTCAAATTCATTTCAAAAGGAGGTGGGGTTACCTAACCGGATGTCTACCATCAGTGTTCAAATGGTTGTGCTGCACTGAATTTTGATTTTTTTTTTGTGATTTTGTTTGTTTATTTTTGGCAAAATCACAAAAAATCGTCTCAGAAAGTGCTAAGGAAATTGCATAGAGACATGTCAGTGGAACCATTGCAGCTATTGAGGCTGGATCCAGTCTTCAGCTCAGCTAGTCTGCTTCCCACCAGTAGTTACATCTAGCCTGGTGCTATAGATCTGATGCATGCTGGCTTTGTACTTCGATACAGTTGTCCAGAACAGACTTCTGCCAGCTCATGCATTTCTAGCCAAAACCAGCACCTCGTCTAGCTTCTTATGTACCCAGACCATCTCTGCAAATGCTGCAGCTGAACGAAGTTTTGTCAATAATAAAACTTATCTAAATTCAATGACATCATACAAAACTTTTTTTTTTTGAAACAGTGGTCTGATTCTTACGAAACTAGACTTTCCTTTCATTGGTATTGACTGTGTGGGGTAGCGCAAATGTCCTTCTGTACCTGTTTCAATCGTAACAGAATACACCATAAAAACTTTCAGTGTCTTAAACATAACTAAATATCAGTTTTTACACCTGAATAGCAACAAGAGCCAGATTTGTGGCTTTGTATTGTCCAGGATACATGTTATCACAAACGGCCCATTGTTGAGACCTTAACAGAAGACCTGGAACAAAGGGACGATCCGAGTGATCCCCATACTTCCATTGGTCCACATGATTTATTATCAGCATTAATTATTGAGGTAGATCATGTGACGATCTGATGTGGCCATTAACCAACGGGAAGGATCGTCTGAACTAAATCTGTAACCTATGAAAGTGATGTTTGACATATTAGAGGAACTGCATTGTAGTCAGATTAAACCAATAGGAAATATTACTGATTAAGATGAAATTGTTGCCTTCTCAATGATACCAAGCATGTAGTGTTAGCAAGATGGAGTCAAGTCTAATAGAGGGCGCAAACGAGTGTAATTTTACCGCGTTTGTGTTCCCTTATTTTTGCCAATTATCAACTGTAAAAGTGCAAAAATACATCATGGAAGGTAGATTCCCTCTATTCATTGAACAAATTGAAAAAAAAACTTTAAAAGGCTTCTAGAAGGACCATGCACCCTGTCTATCTAATTATCTGGCAAAAGTATATGTTGAAAAATGAAGCAGTGACAGCCGGCATTACCTGTTGATTAAAAAGTAGCTGGTGCAGGAAATGATTTTCTTGTGAGCACTCAATACTATTTATAAATTTGTCCTTCACATACCAGAGTGAAAAAGAAAAAAAAAAGAGGGTAGAGTATCATATATATTTAATGTGTATACATGCATGTTTAAACCTCTCATGCTTTCAGGATGAGATTTTCATCCACAACAATAAGTATATAGCTTCAAGCAATCATGTGTCTAGTTAAAAAAAGGCAAATACAAAACAAAACAAAAAAAATAAAAAAAATAAAATAAAATAAAAAATAAACAAATACGTGACCAAGGAGAGAGAAGAGACCCAGTAAAAAAAATAAAAGTGCTCCATCTACTTATTAAGTTATATATTTTACCATTTGGTACCTTTTTTGAGTTTGATATTTCCATTTGGAGATGCAAGTGCAGCGAGATAGACAAAATAATGTATGCAACAAAAAGTAATTATTAATGGTGGCACAATGGCCAGGGTCTCTATTTATTTCATTTGTTTTGATGAGAAGGTGTGGAAATCCTCCCTCAAAATTTTCAAAAAAATATCAGTGTTCAGTGGCGTCTTCTGGCAAATTCTGTAAGTGAGTAAGTGCTAAATGGCATTATTGAGCCCCTGAAGCTTTATACCAAGTATAGGAGAAGGGTAGAAACAGCATATAGACAGCCAAGGGACATTACAATATACCTGAGATTATAATGCTTGTAATCATAGACTCACAGCCGAGATCCGTATTTACGCAAGACACGTCAGTTTCCATTCCCTCCAAAATCCAGAATACTTAGTTGACCCATTGGGACACAAAAATCTGACCTCTGTTTGTGGTATTGCCAATAATTAGCATGGTACCTGAGCCAGACAAAGGAGTCTGGCCCTCCCTAGGCTCATTGATCAGGCTCAGCAAGATGAAATCATGCCATGGTTTGCCTTTAAAAATTTAATAAAGATGCTATTGAAATATCAAAAAGAACAGCCCGTGGCCTACACATTCCTACTAAAGATAAGTTCTCATGCAGGCAAGAAGTGCTTACGTTTGAGTAAAAAGTAGTGGTTTTTCACAAGAAACATTGAAAATTCATATTTCAATGAAAACTGATTTGCGCCATAACCAATGAAAACAAATATTTCAGAAAAATTCATTACCCATATTTATAAATTTCAACCCAACAATAACAGCAAAGAGATTCAAAAGTTACCAAAACATCAATATTTGTCTTCTAATACCATGTGAAGAACGAATTTACCTCTGACTTGAGATAGGCAGTCTCCCATGAAAGTCAACCGGTGGTTTTAAACCAGTCCTCTAAACTTTTAAAATATTCTCTATTAACTACATACTTTGGTGTTTCCAAAACATATAGCGCTAACCCCTTAAAATTGTATCACTTGTGCAAAAGGTAAAAGGAGACATGGTAGGCCAGTCACCTTTCGGTTCTCCTGACTTGTCAGCCGGCTGACTGTACAGAAAAAAAAAAAAAAAGGTGGGCCTACATCATTTTGTGATATTTATGACTCTGAAGCATTATAAACACACTTCACTTCCATTACAAAATGGATTCTTTTGACTTTCAATGTCATGTTGTGAGCATTTAACAGACATTTAAGTATGAAATAACATTATGTGGAAATACAATAATAGGTACCCGAGGAGAAAACCTTACTTCTTCAGAATTCAGGGATTAAAATACACCATTATATTCACTTTGTCCTCCAACATTTCTTCATAAAGTGTACACAGAATGGCTTTTGGAAAATGCATTGAAGAAACTTTTCCTATAAACATTTACGTTTTGCTTGACCATGAAACTCTGCTTAAGGCATATTACAAAGTCAATATTGTACACCTCGTTTACATGTTTCTACATGAATGTCGTCACATGAGATTCCGTTATTCATTGTAAGATCTATCACATAAATTATTTAACCAAACAAATGTTTATTTTTACGTATTAGAAAATAACTTTGACCATTCTGGTTGCTTGGTACACTCTGGGCGCATTGTGCCCACAGCACACCAAGGAAAGCTGTTGACTCGGTCTTCTATAAGGGTAGAATGATTTAAAATGGAATACCTGAAGATCTTAAATGACAGGGACACATTTTGAACATTTATTGTTGTCTGAATATTTCCTGAAGAAAATTGTGACGGTCCCAAATTGACTATCAAATACATAAATTAATTTGGATATATAAATCTGTTTTACAAAGACAGAATATGTACCATGTACATTAGCTGAAATGATCCTGTTTTGGCCCTGAAAAAAAAATGTGTCATTGAATCAAAACGAAACATAGTTGTTTTAGTACATCTACATATCCCTGACATGAGCATATTCTAAGAGGGTAACTTGAAGTTCATCTCGTGTCCTTTTTACATCGAGTATATCACAGACTACTATCAATTGCGTTAATGTCTTGTATGTTTTTTTTTAAAGATATACATCATATGTATGTGACCTTTGTCCTTGCTATTTTAAACTCTGTAAAACATTTAACGATTTTTTACAAGCAAGATTCATAAAGAGCACAACCCTGTTCTCAGCATATGATGTGTTTAATAAAGTATGTTTAAACCAAATGCATAAAAAGGTCCAGTTTATGGTTTTTCCAAAATGAGTAGCTGTGAAGGTGTATGTGGATTATAGGCTGCGCCAGTCTTCGTAATGAGTAATGTTCACACCAGTCTTTCAAAACAAGCTCACATATGCATGTATCTTGGCAGTCAGTGCGTTGCTACCTGGGCAGTTCTTCCCCTATAAACACTACTTGTGGTTTGATGGACCGGCCAAACCGTGCCTGTATCACCTCACCAGGTTGTGGCTACAACATAGAGACCAAAGTTTACTCACATGCGCATAGATAATATTAGTTCGAGGCAATATAAATGCGGCCAAGGACGCTGTCAGAAAGCGACAGAATCAATTCCTTTTTCAATTATGTGATGGCCTTGTAATTTTACACATTTTTTTTTAAATGTTGTGCATTTCTAATGCGTATTTAAGGGCACATTTTACCCGGCACTAGGGGATAATCCCCAGGGTAATGTTTATATGAGATCGCTTCTTTAATTATACTGATTTCCAGTTCTCGGTACTGTGATGCGCTTTTGACTAAAGAGAGAACACTCAAACAAATTGTTATCCTATATTTATAGCAATCGGCATTTTACACTTGGGAAATTAGTAAGCAATGCCCAAAATAAAAGAGCACTGCGTAGTTGTACGCAAACAGAGCCTTTTCTATGTGCTATTTTCCAGCAACTATCAATCCAGATACTCGCATGTGGTGTGGACGTCCTATTCTTCATCCTTGCAAGCACATGGAGGCAAAAGTGTGACAAAATTCCTAACGATGAACTCCGTCGATATATTTCATCATAAACAGGAGTAGCAGCTATCCGCAGAAAACATGCCTGATTTTATGACTTCAAAAAAGCCACCTTACCACACACAATGCCTACATCATCGAAAAGTCTAGAATATCAGTCCTTGTTGAATATAAAGTGTGGTGAGAAAATAGTGCAATTGCTTTGGAAACTCTCTTTAAATGAAACTGCCCGATTATCATCCAATACCAGAAAGGCAGTTCGCAATATGAAATATCTGTTTTGTTTATCAGTGACAAAATAGTTTTGCTTGTTGAGCAGTAGAATTTAAATAGGGCGTTTGGTCACATGACATTCAAGTGATATTGAACCGACTTTTATAAGTTTTATTTTTGCAGTAAATGATGTCATTTACAATATTTCTTTGTTTTGCAAGTAAGAAAAAACAAAAAACAAAAAACAAAAGAAAACAAAAAACAAAAACAAACAAACAAACAAACAAAAACAAAAACTAAAAAAAGACCCAAAAAGCCCAAACACCCCCCCAAAAAAACAAACAAAAACAAACAAAACAAAACAAAAAACAACACAAAACAAACAAAACAAAACAAGAACAAAAAACAAAAAACAAAAAAAAAAAAAAAACCCAACAAGACAAAAAAAAAAAAACCTATTTGGGGGCAAAGAGGATTCACATTTGGACCTTTAGAGCTGTATGCATGGGGAATATCTTATTGTCTTTGGAAACTTGTATGCATTGATGGTATTTTGATGACACAAGACGGGATCAATAGCTCACATGAGTACAACTCGCAATACATGTACAATAGTGCCAGTATTACAGGGAGAGTAACGTGTCTGATGAAACAAATTATAAATGTTAATCCAGTTATTAGTTCCATCCATATACAAGAGAGAAGACCTTATAAACCTTTTCAACAGTAAAATTCCGTACCAATGTACATCAATTGCCCAATGATTACGCAGGTTCATTTGTAAAATTATGTTTTTGAATGTCTCAACGGTCCGACCATGTTACAAAGTAATGATCTTGAAATTCGTTCCAGGGGGCGCAAAATATAATTCAAATTCTGCTCAGAGGTGCAAAATATAACTGGAAACAATTACAACGCGAAAATGAGAATAATAACAACTAACATGCAGGGATTTTCTTTGAGGTTAATTCACCTTAACTATTAGCCTTGACTGACCTATCCTGGTGTATCAGAATAACTGTAGCTTAAGTCTCATCAAAATCTACCAGAAATGGTCCATCAACATGAATGTCGCCGGGTTTTTTTTTTTGTCATCATGAACAATATAAACAATCAAGAAAATCTGGTGACTCAGTGGTGACTCAGCGGGCCAATGGGTAAACTGATTGTGCTAAACTGACAATCAAGATCAACTGTTATTCATTTCAATTTCATATCGAATGTAGACATACGAAATTTTTTAACTTATGTAATGTGCGGATATGTGGTTTTGCTGCGCTTGTAATCAACAATTTAGCGTTTCATCATATGCGAACCAATTTAATACGCTTGTGGTCATGCTTGTAAAAACTAGATGGTTATAATGCACGTTTCAAGGGTATCCGAAAGTCACTTGACGCCAACTCACAAATTGACAGGAACTTAATTATTTATTACTTTATCTGGTCAGCACTGTACCAAAGTGCAAGGCATTTAACAAGTAGAATACAAAGTTAATGTCTCATTGCAATTTTCCAGTGAGAGTTCTTTGTTGTGGTGAGCTAAACGTTTGAGCATGCATAATTTTGATGTGTCCCCAAGGCTACAGTGAGGCAGGCCATCACAATACTTCTTTCTGCAAAAAATAAGGTCTTCGGTTTTTCAGAAATACGTCAATTGCGTAAATGTGAGTTGCCCTATAAAATAGTAAATTGGCAAAAGGCAGTTTTATGTTCATACGGGGAAATATCCGTGTCTCACATAAGGTAGGTAGGGCATTGGTTGTTGCCAAAATATATTCTATGAACACAAATTTGACGTCCGCCAGTTGCAGATATGTATAAGTGGCAATCGGGCTTCCATGGGGACTTCACAAAGTTTTGTGTCGACACAATTATGAAACTCTTAGAATAAGACGAAACTTAAACCTGTTCAAATACGTCATCATTTGAACATTTTTATGCACTGAACTTGTATTTGAACAAAAACACCCCCTCCAAGAAAACCAAAATACCGGAGCAAAGTGAGTCAAATTTGAGCATATTTCAATTTCAAACTTTGCATATGCCTATTTTTGGTCCTGTGTTGTGGATGTTTTTGGGCTCAAATCAATTTTGTGTGTACAAACATGTGACTATATGAAACATCTGTGCCAAATAATTACGTGTAGGGTTTTATTTCTACACAGTCATACCAAGGTAACTCATAACGTATATGCGTACGGGCAAGTCGTAAAGGTTTCCAACTCTATGTGTCCCCATGCATTTTGATGTAGGGTCTCTGATCAAACAGAAATCAAATTAAACCACCACACAGACAATTGAAAATATATTTTTTGACTGGATAAAAACGTAAAGGGTGGTTGATGCAGGTCTTAAATGATGATTTTCAGAAATGTTTGTTTATTGACTTTATTTTTAATTTCCAAAACATTACCATGTCGTCCAACCTAAACACAAAAACCAATTTTCATCCAGGCCTCAAATAAAAACGTAAGCACAATTCGTCTGTATTCTCTAACTTGGTGAATACGCTAATATGTCTGTTTATACACGATATCCATATTGCATTTTTATATTTGCACAAATTGGGGTTATGGTTCTTTTTAAGGGTAGCCAGATCAAAATGGATAAATGCAAATTCAGTTCTCTGCGAATTGGGTATCTTGCAGCTGTATTTTTTGAAAACTATTTGATTAGCAGAAATATTACACGTACATATTATGTTATGCATGTGTCAGTTAGAATACTGACGAGTAAAAACACGAATAGAAGGCCTTTTTTGGAACATGTCATCAAATTGCTCTTCATGTAATATTTCCCAGCAATATGCGAAGCAAAACCTAACTAGATGTAGTTCTGAAGGTAACCACCAGGTGGCAGATATGATATAGTTTGAGCCTACGTGCATGCACTGCGTGGTTTCATTTGACTTTAGAGGGCTGTTATTTCTCTAGCCTGTTTTCCCTACAGAACATATGTTACACGCACTCACATATCAGTAGATGAACCGCGCAGACTGAATTTACTGCTTCAAGAATATATTTAGACAGTCTATATTATCGTTCTGTGAAAATACAAATCTTTTACACAACCATATGTAAAGTATATTGTGTCATGTATAGTAACGTAGCACAAAGGATATTTGGGATGAGGACATAATAAGTTTAAATCCAAAATAATTCAACATGTGCACAGTTCGTGCTCAAATTGCAGTTGGAATCACACAGATGGAGGCAAATCATCTGTTGTAACATACATTAGCGTATCAAGTAACCTCAAGAAATAAGGCAATGAACACATGTAACATAAAAGAAAATGTACTACAAAAGCTACATTTTTTCAGCTATGAATACTTGCTGATTATGTTTTCAAAAAGGAACAAAATCACTCTGTATGAAAGCATGGCTTACCCATTACATACTGCCCAAAATTAGTCACATGGGTTGGAATCGCAGGAGGCTCGACCAAACATACATATGCTATATATATACATATGATATATAGATTATATATACATATGATATATATATATTATAGAATTAGAATCCCAGAGGGAGCACAACTCACCATAGGTGCGTAACAGCAGTAAATGCTGCCGGCAAGAACCGATGACCATATAGCAAAGACCAACTCGATTACCGACAGGATCATAAGCAGTGAGTCAATAGCTAGTTTGACATCCTGTCAAGAAAATATGAATTAAGAATATTTTACATCTCTCTACGTAATTTGGACCAAAACGGGCTCATACTGCAATAAAAACAAGTAGACACAAATTCATGTCACCTTCATATGAAACACGCACACACTTAGTAGGCTATACTAACATGCAGATGTTGCCATCTGGAGTCAGTATACAATTGCCATTACTTCATGTAGGTTTTTTTTCTTTGCAATAGTAGTTACATTGTTGGCCACAGATCTGTCTATCTATCTATCTATCTATCTATCTATCTATCTATCTATCTATCTATCTATCTATCTATCTATCTATCTATCTATCTATCTATCTATCTATCTGTCTGTCTGTCTGTCTGTCTGTCTGTCTGTCTGTCTGTCTGTCTGTCTACCCAATTCTTTTACTTTTTCAGAAAGTAGCGTAAGATGAGAACTCTGTGTTCATGCACCTTCTAGAGAAATTACAAATTCATATATGCTGTCTACTGATAAATCTATTTAGTTAAGATGATTACAATATATTTTCATAATAATAGGTGTATTTTTCTATCACAATGTATAAACCAACAATACAAAATTCCTTCCAAAACTAAGAAACGAATGTAAATTCCTTACTGTGTCAGGGAGTGTAATATAGTGGCATATTTCGTCTTCATAAAGGTAAGTGACAGTGTCTGTACTGTTCCTAGGTGAACAACGCCTGAGTCTGCTGTTAACAGCATCAAGCGCAACTGCCAAACCTGAACACACCAAGAGAGCGAAGATAAAAACTGCCGATAGGATAGATAACACCAGGAACGTAATAATCTGTAAAAAAAAAATCACCAACATAGTACAAAGTATTCTGACGTCATAAATACAATGCAGAAAAGGGGAATTTGGGCTGTAACCTATACACAAACAGAGAGTAGCAGACCAGATATACACAGAACTGGATTTACAGTAATAAATGTATATATTCAACTATAATGTCAGGGTAAGGGATGTTATATCTAATGAAAAATGTTACATTTCGTTCCTAGCTTTGTTGTTCAAGGAAGTGCACGTATCATTGCTCCCAGGGGTGAATTAAGCATGGTTTCAGTTGGCGGCTGAAAACATATTTCACAACTACTCAGTCGGGTTTTCTGGGCTGGGTCTGGTCCTGAATAAACCTGAAATGGCTCTAAACGTAATTGGTATTAAAATTTTTTGGAACATCTAGCTGTCTGAAAAAAGTCAGTACAAGGGATGTTAAAGCAATGCTCTTAGATGTCCACAAATGATATAAATCTAGAAATATGTAGTTATGGTCAATCATCTAATAGCGACACAATGCATGGAGAAATCCGTACGAGTTATCAGGAAAGTGGTTGATATATCAGCTTTCAAGGTTATTCTAGTAATGCATGTATGTCTTTGAGGACATTGATATCTTTGTGCTAAATACCAAATGCAGTGTTACTGCGAGTTTGTACTGTGGAATACTTTTGGAGTGCACACATATATACTCACAAATCTATTTCTTTTCGTGCAACTTGAAACAATCCCAAACACCCCAGTTACGCTGAACTGTAACACAAATTAACGCTTATGTATGATCAACATCATTTTCACATTATAAGATAAGTTTTAACGGATTTTCTCTGTTTCAAGAAAGATGTCATGTAGAATCCAATTGTTACTAAATATCTTGGACGACTTTTTCTGCTCAACAGTTGAATGAAGTGAAGCAAAGTATAGCTGAATGAATGAGGAGTATATTTCCACCTGATACAGATAGCACATCTTCACCCACAAAAGATTAATAAAGCTTGTTTGCACCGAAAATGTGTTTTTATGTCTTTATCCATAGACTTCATTGTCATTACAAGTTCAATTTTAAGCAAATGCCATCTCATTTCATGTACTATGATAGTTTCTACACACGGATTTCTTTCCAGGACTTCATCATACTTTCAGTTATAATATCGCTTCTATGACGTGAGTAGGCCCTGTTTGCTTACCAGAACTCCGCACCATATCCCAGCCCCAATAACTGCTGCCTGAGCATCTAGAATAATCGCTGCAATCTGTAAACTAATGCACAGCAAACCAGTTGTTAAGTGTAGGATCCCAGCGCCAAGAGCGCTTTTGCTTGCATAATCATTGCGAACGCCTGGGGAAGTTCCCTCCGACTCTTGTGCGTTTTCTATGGTTTCATTTATCCTTGCATGGTCGTCACGCATGTCAAAGACTTTTCTTTATTCTTGAGGGCTGCAATGTTAAATTTTATTCATATCATATTCAAAATCCTAAAAAGGTAAGAATGCTCACATAAAAACCGGGAGTACAACGACAAGTTTTAAGGAGAGGGCATATACGTTTTGCTATTCACATCCAACTTCAACTGTAAAGCTCTATGCAGTAGTGAGCATATATATAATATATATATATATATATATATATATATATATATATATATATATATATATATATATATATATATATATATATATATATATATATAAGAGCGCTGTGTTGCTTTGCTTTCGTACCATAAAGAATGGTTTGGAGCCTCTATTTGCACAGTCCTTGCCCACCCACTGCCTGCTGAACAGACAGCGTTTTCTCTAATCCACTCAAGTGTAGCAGCTATGCTTTGGTCTGCCAAGTGTACCTTCTCACGCAAGTGAAATATGGCAGCAATCTTTTATGAGAACGGAACTCTTTAGTTTCATTTGAAATTCTTCTCTGGTAGGACAAGTGATTGCGCAGATTATGTGTATTCTACTCACTTCCGTTGACACAAAAAGGCTGCGTAATAGATAGTGATCTGACCGCACTAGCTCTGGGTATTGCTGTAGGCCAGGGTAAACAGTCGTATTCAGTCCTACCAGCACAGTAGGTTTACGCTGTTGCGATGTCAATTATGGATGTGATTATGAATGCTCTGTAATGTGAGTAATTAGTGTAATATTTCATGAGCGAGCTATAACATTATACTGGATGTGTTTAAATGTAGAGTAAAATGTAAAACAACATGGAAAAAACTGGTGAACTATGAATGCATTTTTTTTTTAAATGTGTTCGATACCAAAGGCAACGCTTTGTCTTATATTGAGCCAAAACAATTGTGGGATAGGTTGCTTCTAATTCTACAGACAGGCCTGTATCGGTATTACGTGATTTAGTCGAATTGACCATATTTTCAAAAAGATTTGATGACATATTCAAAATTAATTTTTCATATGTTAAAATATATGTTCATATGTGCAAATATTTGCTCATCTCTCCATATGTTCAAATTTTTCATTACACGGCCAAATATTTGTTCATATGACCAAATATTTAATCACATCATCAAATATTTGAAATATTGACAAATCTTCGCACCTATGATTGAATATTTCAACATGTGATGAAATATATTAGTCCACATCAATAAATATGAAAGAATTAAATATATCATCTAATCAATTTAGCCTTGTGAACAACTCCAGGTGAACATACTATCAAGTGTATTTAACTATATGATGAAATGAAGCATACTCGCTCTCCCCTCATCCAAAGTGGATGTTTCCCGATTCTTAGATGCAGTTTGCCAGCTCTCTTTCCTTCATGTCTGTACAAAAAGGAAGAATATGAATATTATAGTACAGAATTGAAACATTGTATATTTACCTGAAAAAAATTGTTTTTGCATGTTTGAAACTTTTTACTGATATTGGGTCTTTTCACAAACTGATGGAGACAACCTCATTGTTCGGCTTATTGCTAATGAACCTGTCAATCTGTCATGCGTTGTCGCAGTCGCCTGTGCATGCAAAGCACTAGGGAGCTTTTATTTTCTCCTATGGCTGAAGCTTATCCTGAATGGGTTATCCATCATGGGAATGAAAGATAAAGTTTTAATTATAATCTTTCATTTGGTGGGTCTATCATTGGTATCAAGTAGTAGACAGACAAATGAAAGGCCATGGTGCATTTAATAGAATAGCGACTCCTCCCACTTTCAAAATGGCGCCGTTTTCAAAATTATATCTCTGATGGAACTTCGATGTGGAGAATTTTTGCCATTTTTAGACATAGGAGAAAGAAAATCCAGTGTGGATGGCCCATTGTGTATGACGTTTGGATCACTCGTTGTTGATTTTTTTCGCTCGGCGCAGCCTCCCCAAAACATTGGTATTCAACAACTCGTGAACTCAACGTTCCCCTCAATGGGCCAGCTATATTGGTTTCTCTACTACTCTATTAAGAGTGCATCATATTTGAGCATATCATCGAATACATTTGGATACAATGTCGGAATATTTCAATGATATGTTTAATTAAAATGTAGTCGTTAAGGGTGTCATTTGGGAATTTATCATGATACAAAGAGGACGGTACATATGCATATTTTACACAAGGGTTAGAAACACCACAGAATCCCTAATGTGCATTTTGACAATTCTGTGATTATATTTGTAAACAGTTATCGATATTAGGTGCATGACAAATGTTTTAGGGTACTGTCCAATCCGTTTAGGATACCTCTGATCATTATGAGATTTTTGGACATATAGAATATATATATATATATATATATATATATATATATATATATATATATATATATATATATATATATATATATATATATATATATATATATACAGTAAAACCTGTCCTTGTGGACACCTGTCTACTGTGGACACCTGCTTAATGCGGACAGTTTTGGCCAGAACCGAATATTTTTAAGTCATTTTCATATTGGTGAGACCTGTCTACAGTGGACACCTGTCTACTGTGTATTGCGGACACTTTTTGGGGTACCAAATGCAAAAACAACCTGTCTATTGTGGACATAATATATCAATGCATTTTTTGCAACTTGTTATGTTCCAAGTTGTAATGCCTGAACAATGCCCTGCATGAGAAGCTGGAATCAAAGACTAATTAATCCATTGTTCATTGACCTGTAACACATAATAAGCTCACTCAGCCAAGCAGTTGGGCTGCAATGGCTCAACGAACATGCCAGGTGTCTCTGAGCACTGATGCTCCTGTTGGGTGAGGCTGCTCACACTTTCTCTGTCTATCAAACAATTAAGCTCCATAGATCAATCATTAAGCCGAAAACAAAGGACCAACTGAGACTCATGTGAAGTTATTCACAATTTGTAACAATGGCACATACATCTATAATGTACTCATAGGATAGGATATCCCTGTGGTATGTTCGTTGTTTGTTTCTTTTCTGTTAGTAAAAAAAATTACGCAAACTTTCTTTAGCCTGATAAGCCCATACAGACACAATTTTTCCCTAAAAAGATAAAAACTGTAAAATCTCAAGTTAAGATGAGTAAGAGTAAAGTGTCAGGGGCATACTGTACAAAAACTGAGAGCAAAATTTGTGTTGTAGCATTGTAATAAAGTTATTTAACTTAGAGCCTTTTTGTTTTTTCATTATAATGATTAAATGGAATAAGATGGGTACACATGTGCATATTTTATGACAGTCTATATACAAGTTTATTTCCTTTGATACAAATGTACTCTGAGATCCCAAAAGTTCAGCCCCTGCCTATTGTGGACACCTGTCTATTGCGGACACTTTTGCCAGAACCACAGGTGTCCGCAATAGACAGGTTTTACTGTATATATATATATATATATATATATATATATATATATATATATATATATATATATATATATATATATATACATATATATATTCATATATATAAACATATATACATACATATATATCCCTATGCGTTTTCCAAATAAGGTAGTTGTAGCCCCAACACAATCTGCAGAAGCAATGAAAATACTTTTAAGTCTGAAATGGTAGTCAATGGGCCATGTTATGCTTTAAATCTTAATTACAGACATTCGGTATTTGACTAAAATGTTCAGTGTCTTTGGGCATTTCTCTAAAACTATATGGTTTATATAAAAACTTGAATTACTTCTGTATACATTGCACGTTTCTGTGCTTTTAATGTGTTTGTGTATCCATAATCTATGGAATCAGTAAGCTACCACGATTTTTGCTCATAAAATAAAGTGCCAAATGAACTCATGTGAAGTTCAGATCATTTGCAATATTCAGGTATGTGGATTTTGAATGATATAAATTGTTAAACATTAGTTGCAATCGTTGGGCAAACAACCTTTGATAAGAGAATTAATTAACCATGTGCGCAAAAACGTCATAATAACTACTCAGTGGTGGGACCTACTTCTGAAAGGTTTATATAGTTTTAACGACTACATATGCAGCTGCAAGTTTTAATCTTTAGAGACTGTATCGGACAGGGAGACCTAATTCGGGGCTAAGGTCCGTATTCTGTCTCCCACCTGTGATGGAGTGAAGAAAACATGGTTTGGTTTGGGGGCAAAGCTTTGGACTTCCATAACTGAAAATAAAATACTGATCAAGAGTTCTACAGCACGCGATATTAACGCCACATGGGGTAACTAATTTTGTACAGACATTATACAATTTGGTTGATCTATCAATACGTCATTTTAAGGTTTTTATGCCCATATTACTACAAAAGTTATAGATCATAAGACCAATGTTTTGCACATTAGTTTCAAAATTGCATTGTTCTTATACTTTTAAAATATTAGCATCATATCCTTGTCAAACACGTAAATTTTGCTAGTGTTTATATCAGGGACTTGTAAAGTTATGAAGAAAGCAATTTGATGTCTGATCAAGTTTTGTGGGTATAATTGGCCTACATTCAACTTATTGAACATATTGTGTAAGTGAATGTACATCTCTGATAACAGTATAATCAGATTTGAAATATGTGGGTTGTATTTTTCCACAATAGATTGTTTTAACATTTTTTCATCGATACTTTTCAGTCTATGGACATTCAAAGATGGTGGTTACGTGAAAATGTTTTGATGTATCTACTGTCTTTTATGATCAATGGGAAGTACAAATACTACGTCTCTCTTTTTTGTATAAACAGCAACCTAGCATGTCTATTTGCTCTCTACACAATGATACATTAGCATTCATTCACATGCACGACATCTAACTATCATATCCATCAATGTATTGAATTTGAGAAATTTGGTTTTGTCGCCAAACAAAGAGGCAAGTATGAACCCTCCAGATTGAAATGTATGACCAGGCGTGTAGCTTTTTCAACCGTTGGAAGAACAAGGCCACAGCCCTCCGTTTTTACTGCTACCTTCACGCACCAGTGCCTGCCCTAGCGGAGGTCAGCAAGACAGCTGCGCTCACTGTGTGATAGATGTACGATTGACCTAAAGGATACACATCATTTGCCACCTTCAGGTTAAGTAAAGTAAACCATAACAAATGCCTTCATGACAAAAACAACACATACCCGGTAACCCGTAGCCAAAGAAAGAGGCAATACACATGTTTTTTTTTTTTAATAACCACCTATCATTGCTTAGTTGAAATGATCAATGCGTAACGCAGGTAACTACCAAGGCAGTGATTTGTAATTGGCTATCGTGTTGTTGATGCCGTTGCATGGAGCTCCGCTATGAAAATAACTCTAGCGTCAATCAATAGGCTTGTTTCGTGAAGGAACGCAGCTACACCAGTACGGTGGTCACACTCTAGTTACAGAAGCTTTTTGAGATTGTGTTGTCAGTACATCACTAAATAAGTGCCAAACACCTGGAGCAACTTTATCAGTTCAACTTATGGATCTGGCAATGAGCTTCTTTCAATCATATCCTCGGCACACACCACACATTGTCATTGATTTATTATATTGCTACCTACCTTTTACGGGGAATAAAAATTCTATGATCCCTTGCATTTATACTAGTAGCACCACGTCGTGTCCCGGATGTGTCCCCATAATGCATCTGATTGTATATATATATATATATATATATATATATATATATATATATATATATATATATATATATATATATATATATATATATATATATATATATATATATATATATATATATATATATATATTCTGTAAGACCATGTTCATAAATCATACCCCCCACGGATATATATATATATATGTATACATATAAAATGTCAATACGTCTATGCTTAGCTCTGATAATATGCAGGTCGCTTCTTTTCAAAATGCAGAGAACCGTAACAGGATGACGGATTGAATTTGATTTGTAATGTGACATCCTTTACCTTGTGTATAGAGCTGCCTCTTGTATATGTTGGAAACAGTTACTACGTCAGAACTGCTACATAATTTCTAGTTTAGTCAGGTGGAGCTTGGGATGGTGGCGTATCAGCCCCATAGCAGCAATATAGCTGCCACGCAGCCGCTACTAAGAATATTTTGTAGAGGTGCACCACCCATGGTAATAAATGTGATTATAATGCAACCTTATTGCATATATATATATATATATATATATATATATATATATACATATATATATACATATATATATATATAATGTGTATGTATGTATGTATATATATGTATGTATATATATATATATATATATATATATATATATATATATATATATATATATATATAATTTGTATGCTTCTGTGCATCAAGGGCTTTAATATACCACCATATTGCAAAAGTTAAATTGGAAGGGGATATGCCAGTGAAACACATTAATTTTGAAAGCATTGAGTGCATGGTTCGAATCCATTTATGTCTTGCATTAAGGCGTTTTGATATTCTAGCGTCTGGTCCCATATCTAATTAATACCTGCCGGCATATCCTGAAGATGCCTTTTACTGTTGCTGTGTAAGCAACTTTGTGCTCGCCCTATTATCACTCTAGACATTTTTCTTTATAATCTCTTGAGCAGAGTATTTGTCTATCTTATACGAAACCAATTGAAAAATATATATATAATATGAACATGATGGGAACTAAATATAATATCATTAAGTTTCGTCTGAATATCAATACCTTAAATCAACCAACATATTGCTCAAAGTGAATCTCCATCCTATCCTGGTACTACAGCTATGAATATGTCTTATACCAAAAAACGCCCAGATGAAACAGACATTAAATGTGCAGAAATGAACTATCAATGCTAATTTGGTTACCGCAGTTAATATGGGAGATTGTTAGGAAATTTGGATGTCCGGACATATTGCTAGAATATGTATGTATGTTTGAATGGATGTCTGTGTGTATGTATGTATATGTGTTTATATGCATGTATGTAGGTATTAATATATATATATATATATATATATATATATATATATATATACATATATATACATATATATATATATATATATATATATATATATATATATATATATATATATATATATATATATATATATATATACGTACTTATGACCTTACGTATGCACGTTCGCTTTGTAATACAGTGAGTGTTTGGTATGCATTAAACACGTGTCACAAGGAAAGGAATCGGGAAGTTGCCTTATGATTTTACGTTATTAAAAATATACGCACTCGTCCATTATCCTGCAGCCCTGTATCTTCCGCATCCATCAATTTATAAATGATCGCCAAAATTTTCAGTCTCAACAATATAAGCATTTTTAAAAAAAAGAAAAATCGGACAATTAATGAAAGAGTTATATCTATAGAACTTTGATCATTTGTTGTAGCTCCTCTTGTCAGCTATCGACACGGTTAATGTACCACTTCGCCAGTATGAAGAGTATCATCGCACAGGGAAGTTAAAAGTTCGCACTCTGTCCCAGAGTGTTTATATAGCATATATTTTTCAACATGAAGGAAAGGGACTGCAAAAAACACACAATGATCATATGAATTCCACTCACGAACACATATATACATAGCTTGATCACAATAAAGTAAATGAACACAACAATATTGACGTGCAGAATTATCAATGTGTTGAGGTAATTCTGTATCATGATGTTGTATACTACATTTATATGAAAAATGCAAGCTATGCACATATTTATATACCTCAGCACATGTGTTCCTTTCGACCGATTCTTGTGCATGTATTAATATTGTCAGTGAAGACGTTAAATATCTTTGTTGACCGGGAGTTCAGTTTTTAACATGTGAATGTATAGAAAACGTTTGTCATATTGAATCAAACATCGTTGCACCATAAAATTTAAAACTGCGCTTAATATCAAAAACAAAACAAAACAAAACAAACAAACAAAACAAAAAACAAAAAAACAAAAAAAACAAAAAAACAAAAAACAAAAAACAAAAACAACCCCCCCCACAAAAAACTACACTTAAAAACAAAAATTTCAATTTAGTCAAAAATGTGCACATCTAGTCATAGTGTCACAATAGAACAATTTGGTGATAGATATAAAAAACATGTCAGACATGAATGTTAAAAAGTCACATATAATGAAATAAAAACGTTACTGCAACTTGAAAATAGAACAATGTAAAACTGGATGATTCCAATCTTTGCTTTGGCCCAATTGGTAACATATATTAGCCACATTTTCACGGACAAGGTTGAAATGTGGGCTACAGGCCTTTAATATGAAGCAAACAATGCATGCCAGCCAGATGTGCTATATTGCGCGCACTAAAACAACTAGTACTTTTTGTCTGTTCTCCAAATAAAATAATGTGCAATTCATTACACGCTGGAGCTCTAACCATTCTGCAGTTGGTGTAACTTTACTCTTGCCAAAGTATTTTAGTATGAAACAAGGTTCTATAATGAAAATATAAGGATTTATATGCAATTTATATAAAGTTTTGCGACCACAGAACGGAAGTTCATAAGGACCACTGACCACACTCACATTCTTGTATATATATGTATATATATATATATATATATATATATATATATATATATATATATATATATATATATATATATATACTGTAGTTTTAGAAATTTTCGCGCGTGTTAAATTTCGCGCAAACTCATTTTTTCTGAAATTACGGAATTTTCGCGCATTTTAGTTTCGCGCAATCCAATGCCAAACAATGTAGTAAAATACAATGCAACTTATTTTCCCGCATTTTAATTTCGCCCTTAAGGTGGTAGCGCGAAAAGCGCGATATTAAATCGAGCGCGAAAATTTCTAGAACTACAGTATACAAGTGTGTAAGTGCAATCACTGGTCCAAGCGAATCTATGTATATATATATATATATATATATATATATGTGTGTGCGTGTGTGTGTGTGTGTGTGTGTGTGTGTGTGTGTGTGTGTGTGTGAATTTGTACCTTATTTCAGTATTTATAACCATACTTACCTCTCGATCTCAGTGCAATCTCATAGTGCTGCAGCAGCATTCATGGGAGCTTACCACAGCAGTGAATGCATTGACCCGCATGAACCTCCTTCTTTTCTCGATAACACAAGGACTATTCGGAAGAAAGAGAGGAAGTAGGGATAGTCTGATGGGCTTTAAAATGGAGGTGGAAAGGTTATTTTACTTATTCCATGATGTGTACACCATAGCTACCAAGAAAGTAGATTTTTACACCCATTTATCTATTCCCTACCCAAGTCCAATACTCTTTGAAGCCTATCACTGATCACTATACACACACTCTCAGCCAGCTTGATTTCGCTTCCTTTAAATATCTTACTTACTAGAACGGCTGCCTCTGTGCTGTTTCATATGTTTCATGATACAAAATAGATGCAAAGGTTCACTTTCTGTGAGCCACTTTTTATGATCAATGTGTCAATTCAATATTGCATTTTCTGAAAATTAACATGATAGCCACATTGTTGTTTAATTTTAAAAAGAAAAGTTACTGCATGAAGCTAATTAGATCCCCTAATTTATTGAATAAAGTGCATCCCCATTGATCATATAAAAGCAATTAGGTTGAATTACCGGATGCTGCTTGAAGTCCAGGTCAAGTCTGACCCCTGCAGCCAAGCCTTGCAAGGTGAAATGGGGATGGAAAACTATCCTGGGAAATGGCTTTTATCCGGGTGTCTTTAGATGAAGAGTACACGGTATGATACAGAAAATACTTTAAAATTCGTGTATTTATTATGTATCATTACCTATCGACCACCACTATGTTGATATATAAATGGTTTATGGAGGACATACCATATGGGACCAAATTGCAAGATAGTGCATACTTTGGGAGCACCCCCTTGTTGGAATTTTGGTAGTTTTGTGAAAGTCAACTTAAGGTATAACCAAACAAATAAGGTTCAAATACAACATCCATATAGGTGTTAACCATGCACATTTGCAAAAGGGCCTAACAGTATGACTTTTTTTGAAAGAATAAGAGATTTAAAATAATTTTCCTTTCCTAATTGAAGTTCGTTTCATACTCATTTTTGAAGACTAAAATGTCAAATTTACAATAATTTGGAACCCGCAAAGTCGCATTTATATTATGAAATTGGAAACATGCTTGCTTTCAAGTAACTTAAACCAGTTTCGAATTTTTATTGTGGTTAAAAAAAAAAAGAAATTGTATGCAAGGAATGTATGCATGTTCTGGTCACGGGTGATAATTGAATATGATAGGGAAAGTCCCGTAAAATGTTTTAGAGGGAATACTGTACAAGGTAACCTCGGGCATATATGTCTTATTATTTTACTGTAAAAAATTTAAGTTATAATCATTGGTTAAGTTTATATGTTTATTGCTTATAATTTGTCATATGGCAAACACTATATTTGTAAGGGCAAATCTTAACTTAGCCCTGACAAGTGACAAAAGTTGTTATTAATTTTTTTGCTTCACAAACTATATTTGAAGAAATATTTCTATTTTCTAAAAAAATGAATTTGTTTGTTCTTCATAAGAAATTTTTGAGTTGTGAGACATATATTTTAAAAAATATATATACATATGTTGCTTTTTAAGGTCCCTTGATGCCAGGTTCTTCCTGGCAGCCACTGAGACTGACGGTCTGAGAAACACACACCCTGCCACATTAGACTTATGACTGCGTAGAGTAGGTATCAAGACTATAGAAAGTGTGACCCCCTTCTAGCTGACCCAATAAGAGTAGAAATACCCGGGGGGTGGGGTGGAGGGGGGGGGGGGAGCTGTCACTTAAACTGGTTACAGTACCAGCCAGTCTGGACACAAATGGTAATGACACAATGAGACCACTTTAGATGTGCATTTATCTGTAGTCCATAGATCTAAAGCTGGATCTAGAGATATGTGCAACATGTAGGCCAATGGAAGAGGGTCAAGATTCTACCAGAAACGTTATGGCTAAAACTTGTATCAAACAACCAGAAGGTCATGGGAACAACGGACACATCAAGACCACAGGTGGCAGAAACTAGAAGAAGGCAAGCTACCAGCCAAGGGAAGCATGCGATAATGTCACTGGGCAAGCCAAATAGAAATTTGTGAAAAGTAGCCGTCCATGCTAGTAAAAGCAAAGATGCCAATTTCTAAAGTGACCATATCATGAATGTTGTGCTCAGTGAGGGTGGCAGTAGACCACCACTGGCAATATCACAAAATGTTGACATTTGCCACATTAAGAAGGTCATTTTAGTAAGCATTTAAGATTCTTACCTCATAGGCTGTATGTGGTACCAGGTTAAGATCAGATGAATTACTTTCAGCATGTGTGTAGGCCTTGATTGTGGTCTGTATGTCCACAGAGGAATTGTTATAGCACATCAAACACAATTCGGATAGATTCAGAGGGAGGAAGAGAGTAACTTTACATGCTACCCATGTGATCAAGATAATAATAAAGGCTCTGAATGGACACAAGGCTCTGTCGGTCTAGATTGAATGCAACCATACCTTACCATAAAGAATATATTTATATCTTTTATTTGTACTCGAAGTACACTTTGTAATTTTACAAAAATAACTCAACAAAAGAAATTGACTGGGACTATGGCCACCAAATCTTCAACTCAATCGATGACATAATATATTATTGGTCTCATCTGTCTCTCACTATAACAAGAGATTTCATCCCATTCAAAAAAGTTACCATGCTACCCAGAGACAATCCCTGGACTATGATCGACTTAAAAACATAATTGATGCCGGAATCTTGGTTGGAAACACTTACCTCAACCACATCCACAACCACAACCTTACAGTTATGACGTTTAAATGAAGAACAAAAAGGTCTACCAATTGTACAAAAATCCGGTAACCAAGCAATGAATCTTGTCTGCCTTCCAATATACCAATATGTCTTTAAATTGTGACAGCAACTGGGGAGGTTGTAAAGTACACCAAGAAATACCCCCTATCATAAAAGGCGACAAGATACGTTCTGCCAGCTCTGATAAATGTTTAATGTATATTTTGCTAGCCAATGCACAGTCCTACCCTATAAAGACACCCCCCCCGCCACACTTCATGTATCGAACTGATGCACACTTACATGACATCACCCTGGACGAAAAATAGTGACCATAGAGTACTTTCGTCCCTTAGACTTAACTCTGCTTCCAGCCCTGACAACACAAATCCAGCCCTGACAACACAAATGACTCACTTCTTAAGAATACTGCACCTTCTATCTCCAAACCACTTGCCAAAATTTGTAATCTCTTACTCAGTTCGAAATGTCTGATTTCTGGACGATCGAATTCCTAACCCGTTTTAAAAAAAAATCTCATAGTCTGCTTAAACGTAATTATTGTTCTAGCTGCCTGTTGTGCAATGTTTTCTAAGTTTTGGAAAGACTAGTTTTTAATGTCATGTATGAATATTTCCTTGAAAATACCTCCTTACCTACCAGTCTGGTCTGGTTTCAAAACCAACGATTCCATAGTCAATCAATTTTTCTATATTGTTCATAACATCCATAATGGTCTGGAACACTCCAAGCAAGCCGGAATGGTTTTTTAGATATGACCAATGTATTTGACAAAATCTGTCACCCTGGTCTTCTATTTAAGCTACATCACCTTGGCATCTGTGATAGCCTTATAGATTGGATTAGCGTTTAATTGTCAAACCACCTGCAGCATGTTGTGAGTCTTAGCAAATCTTCCAGCTGCCTGCAAGTTGAAGCTGGAGATCCACAGGGATCTATACCCAGTCCTCTTTATTTCTGGTTTAAGTAGATGACCTGGTAGAAAAAATAAACTGTAAGGTCACACCCTATGCCGATGTCATCAGTCTGCTTGAAAGTATCCCCACCCCCAATTCTCTGATCACTTGAATACTAATTTTTCTTTTGTTCACCACGGGGAAATTCTGGCACATTATATTCGATGCCCTTAAGTCTTTATCTGTTGTTTTCTCAACCAAAGCATCAAAACCCCCAGAACCCACCTGTCTATCTCAGTCAATCAGCTATCCCTGAACTCGACACCCATACGCATCTTGGTATTACTCTTAGTGGTTACTTGTCAAGGCAAGCTCACATCACTTCTCTTACCAATGAGCCTGGTCAGTGCTTAACACTTTGTAGATTAAGGTACCATCTCATCCACTAAGCATTCACTGGATTTTACCTTTCAATGGTCCATTCCATCCTACAATTCATGTTGTTTGGAGCAAAATATGCACCAGTGCTTTAGGGCACATTTTTCATATTAAAGTACTTCAGGAACTTGGATTCTTTGCTTGCCAAAAGACGGAAGTGCTTCAAGTCTATTCTTTTCTATAAAATGCATGTTAACTGAACTCCCCTGTATCTTTCAAACATCTTACCTCCCCCACACACTGGTCACTCTGTACGTCATACTAACTCTATACACCCCCCCCCCCCCATATGAAGAACCTAGTGCTTTAGTAACTCCTTTATCCCAGATAATACCCGACTATGGAATAATAAGCCATCTGACATTAGAAATTCTTTATCTTAAAGTCATCAAATCTAAGCTGAAATCCACCATATTTGACGTAGACAGTATCCCTGACTTCTACTTTATTGGCGACCACCTCTTTAATATATGCCATACTCTGATGTGACTGGGTTTGCTTGGCTCAACTGCAAACCTTCTAAGGTCAACATTACTCCACGTCCTAATATACATGCTCCCATCCTTCTGACAATCACAATGAATCCCTACTCTTTTGACCACCAAAGTTTTCTCAGCAGTGGAAAAATTCGTGTTATACAAACTTATCTATAACAACCGCCTAGAGTTCACTCAAGTTGTATAATCCACGTTGCAGGTGACATACTGGTTCATATTTCACTCTATGCCAGTGAGGATTTAACTGATACCCATTTTCTATCGCAGGTCGCTATCAAATTGCAAACGTTCAAATGGGTACCAAAGAAACACCAACTAGAAAAGAAGATTTGGCTTTTGACTTGTAGAATCCACATATAAATTGCGTCAATTACAAAAATGAGCAGTGTTGCAATATTTACAATTTGAGCCCAACATGACTGAAATTGAATGAAAAATCTTCGAGTTATGGCCAGATTAAATTTTCAAAGGATAAATGACCTTGACCTTTGACCTTTAGAGATTACATGTAAATTATAAAAAAATACAGTCCTACAGTATGTACAATTTAAGCCCCAGATGAACCAACTCAGATAAATCTTGGCAAAGTTATAGCCAGATGACAATTTCAAAGGGTCAAATAACCTTGACTTTTGACTTTTTAAAGGTCCCATGTAAATCACTAAAACTTTCAAAGGGCTTAACAGCCTTGACCTTTGACCTTTAGAGATCACAAGTATTTTACAAAAAATGTGCAATGTTACAATACCTACACTCGAGCCCAATCAAAACATTATCAAAAGGAAGAAAACAATCATTAAAAAAAAATTACTGGAGTGTAAACCAGTTGAACACACTAAGTAGAAAACCACATACATTACATACCCATCAAATTCAAAGTCAATCTGGCAAGTGGATATGGAGAAATCACAATCGTGAATTACTATTGCAATATCCATTCACTTCCATAGTAATAAATAGGAGTGTATGCATTAACCAACAAGTACCTGAACTGAAATTTCATTAAATTTCAGAGATTTAAAGCAACGCCATCTTGTGAACAACATTGGTTGGCCCTTCTACAATGAACATTTCTGTCATGTTTGATAACAATCTGAGTGACTGTTTTGTAGGAGTCGAAAATAGCGAAAAGACATTTTTTAGCCAAAAATTATTTTAAAAATAACAGTGCCACCAGTTGAACAAACTAAGATCTTAAGGTCCAAAGAAGTTACCCTAAGTAATTTCAAAATCAATTGACCAAGCACCATCAGAGAAGAACATTTTTTAACATTAGGCCAAAAAATCACTGGACCATGACCATCTGAGCAAACGTGGATTACCATATTCATCCTCATTAACCTATATAGTAATCAATAGAACTGTATGTATTAACCAATAAATACCCGAATTGAAAAATTCATTAAAATCAGTGATTCACAGTAACGCAACCTTGTGAATACCCCTTTGTTTGGTCCTTCTACGACAAACATTTTCACTAAGTTTCAGCATAATCTGAATGGCGGTCTTGGACAAGAAGTCGAAAATAGCGAAAACACATTTTTTATAGAAAAAGTATTTGAAAAATTACAGCACCACCTGCTCAACAAATTAGAGTCCAGAAGTTTTCCTAAGAAATTTGAAAGCAATTGACCAAGCAGTTTTGGATTATATTTTCTAAGATTTGGCCAAAAAGTGAACACACACACACACACACACACACACACACACACACACACACACACACACACACACACACACACACACACACACACACACACACACACACACACACACACACATCATTGGTGACCATTTGAATAAAATTGGTAGAAATCCATCCAAAGCACATTCCAGTCAAGCCTGAAGGGAATCTGGCCAGTCGTTTTGGAGAAGTTGCACATGTGAAGTGTGGACAGACAGAAAAACGACAGGTGGACTGACCATTCTATAAGCTCAGCTGACTGACAAGTCAGCTGATCTAAAAAGGTGCAGTGTTCTGATACCTACAATATTGTGAGCCCAACATGATTAAAATCAGATATCAAATTTACCAAGTTATGGCTAGATGAAAATTTCGAAGGTGCAAGTGACCTTGACCTTTGACTTCTAGAGGTTACATGTAAATTACAAAAACATGCAGTGTTGCAATACCTACAGTTTGGGCCAAACATGATTAAAAGTAGAATGAAATTGACAGATGTATGACTGGATAAAAATGTGAAAGGTTAAAATGACCTTAAAGTGCAACAAGTGCCAATTGTCACAATCTCTACATTTTGAGCCAACATGATAAAAATTGGACACAAATTGACCGAGTTGTGAATAAAAGGAAATTTAAAAGGACAAACTGACCTTAGCCTTTGACCTTTAGACGGCACATGTAATTTACAAAGATATGCAGTTACAAACCGATGAATTGGAGTTCACTTGGTTACCTGTACCTATAATAGTTTTGGAGATATTCAAGATTTAAATTTTCAAATGGCCTAAATTTGCTTTATTTTCTAAACTGCTAAACCTTAACAAAAACTGAAGACGTCATGTATGGAAAAATTATCATGCCAAGTTTGGAGTTTCTAGGTATTGTAGTTCTCAAATGAAATGCCGGACAAATTTGCCGGTAAGATCAGAAAGAAAAAAAAAATAAAGAGCAAGAAAGTAAGAAAGAAAGCAAGAACTCCTAGGAAACAATACTTCTGTGGTAGCACAAAGACATAATTAGATGGTGAATGTTAGTCACTCATATCTGGGTAACAAAGAAGCATCCATTCATCTGGAAAATCTTTGTGATTCGAAGTTTGTTTTGTTTGGCAAAACTTTCGTAAGACGATCTATGTAAAAAAAAAAAAACATTTCTAATAAAACAATTGTAGCCCTATGTATATTCTCATTATTTGCTCACGTTTCTTAAGATCCGGCCACAGCCGTTATAAATAGCTTTTGGTTATGCAGTACATGATATACAACGAGACTGGACGAAACACAGTGATAATCTTGGAGTAAAATAAATTTTTGGTCATACGGATTGCTTCCCTGTGTAATATTGCCCCATTTCAAATGATAAGCTCAGTCACATCGTATAAAAACATGTTGCTAATTGAAGTTGATGTCATTATATAATTACGTTGAGAACATTATTGTGCACCATATCAATTTAAAAACAAAGCAAAATACAGCACAAGCGGGGACAGAATGTGAAAAACAAACAAACCAATCCACCTACCGACCTTTCCAAAACAACAGAATGAAACAAATAAAAAAAACAAACAAACGAAAAAAGAAGGAAAAAAAAAGAAAAATGAAAACCAACCCCCATAAAACCAAACAAATGAATAAATAAATAAAAAACAGACCACACCCCCACAAAAAACACACACAAAAAACAGAACAAACATCCAAAACAGAGGCAAACAATAGAAAAACTCCGGAAAACTAAAAAAAATAAAAACAAAAACAAACAGAAAACAAAAAAAGGAAAAAAACCCCAAACAAGTAAGCACACACAACCCAAAACAAAACAAAACAAACCAACAACAAGCAATTTATTACATTTGGCTGCTTTTAGAGCAAGAGCCTGATGACTACCAGACAAGAAATTTAATTGTAACTCGTTTGACGTTGAATGTGACACATTGCCAAAGTGCACATCTGTTCCAGAACAGAGATTTTTATAAAATCAAGATCTGCGTATGTCTTGCTACCAAACGGTGGGCTAATGGTGCCATCTTTTCTCACTTTTTACGCTTTTCTAAGAATGTTTATATGGTAATGAACTTTTATCTCACATTAATGATTTGTGACATTGTTATAAGATTTGCTTTCTTTTGTTTAACCAAAAGAGACATCTTACACATGAACAACGTTGCATCTCGTCAAAACCGGAATTGTTCTGTATTTGGCATAGCCAATATCAGGCATTCATAAAATCATGCCCGTTGAATAAGATATACCATAGTGGAGTATTTTGTTGAAGACGATTCAAATAACACTCCTATATTCCGATTTGGCGGACCTCAGCCAAGTTCCAAATTGACCCTTACCCGCTAAATTAGGGACGATCAGGCGTATATCGTGTGTATGAGTGCAGTTGCCGGGATGGCTTCATATATTGCACGGAGGAGAACCTCTGGATACCAACCTTAAAGGATACAGAAGTCCAATGATACCAGTTTTATTCAAAATGCAACACAAAAGAATAAATGAAACATATGGCGTTAAAAGTAACCCACACCCCCATTAAATTGATAATGGCTCCGCTGGTATATTTGACGCACTATAGTGGACTAAGCACGTGATAACAAAACCATAATAAAACCCACTTGTAGGACCATTTGTCTGTATCATTTGTTTTTCTTCTTTTTTGTTATGTTTTTGTATTTGTTTTTGATTTGACTTGTTTTGTCTGTATTTAATTTTCCCAGATCCAGTTATTACGTTCTTATTGTAAAACGTATATTGACATTCTCTGCAAGCACCAACGCTTTTTATACGATTGATTGAGCTTAAACTTTGAAAGCAGGGATGAGGATTTTACACAGAGAAGTATGCAGTATGAAGGAAACATTTCTTTCGAACATGCAAGTTTCATTGTTTGCCTTTTCACCTTGTCATCGTTGTATATCATGTGCTACATTTCCAAAAGCTATTCATAAAAAATGTTTCTTTTTTGTTTGCTGTAGGTGTCTGTAGGCATTTGTTTGTGCTCACAATGCTCTGTGATCAGCATTGATTTTGTGTGTTCCATACGTGTTATACTGTATATCTTTCCTTTTGGCAGATTACATTTTTGTAATAGTGTAGACAATAAAGATTTATTTATTCATTCCTAAGGTAGCAATTGAAAAAGAAAAAAACAAAAAACAAAAAACAAAAAAAAAAACAAACAAAAAAAAAAAAAACAAAAAAAAAACAAAACAAAAAAAAACAAAAAAACAAACCCGTGAGCAAACGATTAAAATGTGGCTGCAGCAACAATTTTATGAAATAGACATGTAAAACCAAGCAGGTCAACTTGCGCAAGTTTTGACCAACAAAATATATGCTTTTCTAATATAGAGAACTTCGCAGGACATGGAGACAGCATGTGTACCTTGTGACGCGATGTGATGGGAAAAGATTTGTCCATTTATACGCTTATAATTTGATAATAACCTGCTTGTTATCAGTTCATCATCATATTACGTTAATGTAAATACACTCCAAGCTAACTATATATTTCGGTGCCTTCATAGTTTTCGATTTGGAAAACAGATGCACAGATTGGCAGTGACAAGTAAGTGGCAAAATACATTAGGTGTGTTTACGGAAACAGTTGTCAACAAGCACAGCCTTTCTAATACAAGATTTTCTATGGACAAACGTACAATTCTTAAGTTTATTACATATCTAATCCTGGCATCGTCAAGCTATTAATGTGAAAGAACAGCTGAATGACTGTTGATTTTGATCAAATTTACACTGGACAGTAACAGTACCAACTATTCTTAGACAAACCATGACAGAAGATACGTTCGGGTTATATGTTTGATTTCTTAACATGATGTGAATGAATTTTATTCTTCATGCGTGTCATCAATTTCTGGGCAACACAAACGATTATCTGAATGTAATTGT
>OZ026626.1:85837842-86037842 GCA_964020975.1 Hermodice carunculata
CGCAAACCAGGTTTGTGTCTGGGAAACAAGCTATCTACAACGAATTATCAAATACTGTGAATTTTGATTAACCAATTACGGCAGCAAGATAAAATCAGATTTGCAATTACACATATATTAGCTCTATGAAAAGTATGCAAAATGGCGACATATCGTCCTGGGTCTTTTCTATATGATGTTTCTCCAGGAATAAATTTGCCCTCTTGGATCACAGAATGATTAGACAAACCAGAAGGATGGTGAGTGATTACTTGTCTTTTTACTCCTTATACCGTCAGTACAGTAACTCACTTTGCAGGAACCCATGATATTGAAAACTTTTTTCTTCACATCCAATACATGTCACAAACATAAGTATTCCAGATTACTGTCCGAATGAAATCACGCACAGTCTCTTAAGTTATGCAATATTAATATCGTGTCATGAGAGAGAGAGAGAGAGAGAGAGAGAGAAAGAGAGAGAGAGAGAGAGATAGAGAGAGAGAGAGAGAGAGAGAGAGAGAGAGAGAGAGAGAGAGAGAGAGAGAGAAATTTCAAAGTTGGAGGAACGGAAGGTTGGTGTGTCCATTTGCCTGTATCGGCACTCAGAAAGTGCCAAGACTACGGTGTATACGCTCCTGGTTGGTAAGGCAATTGACTATGCAATCGCAAGGGAAATATGCGAACCCGGCTGTTTGTTTAAATCTGTGACTAAGAGTGATTAGTACTACTGCAAGGGGTGCCTCCAGTGACAAAATATACTCCCACAAACTGTGTTCAATAAAACGTGGTAAAATTGTCCAAGTCAATATTACTTGCCACAGAGTGCCTGTGTGTGCCATTTTGAGGAACTCAATTGAGATATTTTTTACTTTCAGCTGCTCAATGTAACTTCGCATTTCATTTTTTGGTAGACAACTCTGCTACAAAGTTCTCTTATATATGGTTCACTGATAATTGCACAGCAGGGCACACCTACTGCTTGGAGTGTGGATGGGGAGGGGTTCGCGCATAGTAAACTTAGACAAGCACAAGTGAACAAGCTGCATTCTGGAGCTTCAAGTGCACTTGAGTGTGAAAATGCTAGTAAGGTGAAGAAGGTGGATATAAGTCAAAAGAACGGAACTGAATTTGAAAAAAAATAGAGTGTAAACATTTCAGGACACATTTTTTTCAAATGTTTCAGCAGAAAGAAGATAATGGTCATTAAAAAAAAAGCTTGAAAGACAAGAGAGTGAAAGTGTACATAAATGACGATCTGACTAGACTAAAGGTGAAAATGCTGAAGAACATGTTGAAGACAACTGTTTCAAGGAAGCAGAGCTCCATACCCGCACCAGTTGAAATGCTACCATGGAGAGTCGAGCACATTAAGCTTTTATCAATTTCATGATATGTCGATCATACGTGTTATGCTGATAAGGATATTGGGGTGCCCACTATACCCATATGATATACAGAATAATTAACTGCCACTTTTATCCGGTATGCTCGTCACAAATTATATGACTCTGCATTTAACTTTTTGTCCTTGATGAAAGGCAATGCATGCTGTGCATAAACATGCAGCTTGATGTTCCCAGTTCCAAAACAGCGCTTCCAGAATGAAGACTCGTGATGAGAAATGCACCCACAGTGTATATACCCAAGATGGCGAAGGTGAGAACAGACAGGCATTCCTTGATTGTGCAAAATTTAGATGATCGTGTTAAAATTTTATTTAAGGGAGAAGGAATTTATGATAAGTAAAATATAACATCAAATGGCATATTCGAGAGAACTTCCAAGTGGAGTAAAAGAAAGGACCAGTCTCTATTGCTACCTAAGAACTCAATGTGAATTGAACGTTGGGCGTAACTATGTAGGAAATGGTATTGACAGTGGGCTTACTTTGTATAAGAATGTGGACTCTGAAGGCAATGGACCTGAGAGTGGGCCTATTATGCATAAGGACTTGAAATGGGAAGGCAGCATTTTGGGATTGTAGGTCTAGTTTGCATAAGGATATATGCACCCAAGACCAACCCCGAAGTTGCATTTACCTGTCAAGTCAAGGAAGATGACTTCAAGACATTAGGACTTAATGTTTGCACTTTGATTAGACCATGGAATGAACATGTCGCATATGTGGACATTGTTTGCCTCGGTGAAACAAAAAACGGATTTAAATGAAGGCAATTGATTTCCTGGTTATACTTTCTTTGCCCTGCTCCAAGATGTTGAATTCTTTTAAACTTGGTGCTATACAAGGGTTGTGTATATTAGTCAAATCTGATATCTCAAGTGTGTAAAATCTTGCCAAATACAATATCTGTTTCTACTTTATGCATAAACGTTTTTGATTCAGAATTTATAATAGGGACCACTAACATTCCTAGTGAAGGTTCAAGATATGATAACAGTAACTTTCTATGACATTGCAGAAGACTTACTTAATTTGATTCGTCTGTAATACTCAACAGTGATTCTAATGCCAGACCACGAAGCATTAAGCAATTGTGTTACGATTGATCAGAATGTAGTTAATGCTTGTGGCCTTGAAAATATCAATTATTTTTTTAATTCAGAAACAGAATTAAAGAGTGCAAGTATTACTAAAACAAGGCTTAATGCCGATGTTACAGCTAAAGATAATGATCGTTATTTGTTTGTTATGTGGAATCTTAAATTTAAATATAAATTATGATAGATTCGATCAGGAATCTTTTAAATCAACATACACATACAATCAATCAGTAAAGTACAATATAGTTTTTCATAATTGCACACATACATACATACATATATATATATATATATATATATATATATATATATATATATATATATATATATATATATATATATATTGATCTGGGAGACCTGTATTAAGGTCACAGATGACAGCTATCATACAAGCCACCCACGAAATTGTTAAACTGTCCATTTATTAATTATGCCCGTGATATAGATTTAAAGTAAATGCAAGCCATAATATTTATGGTACTGCAAGTATTAAGAAGTTGCCAAAGTGTATGGGGCGTATAAGTACATCGTGTTTTTTCTAATCAATAAAAAATAGATTAAAATCGCAAGTCAAAAAACAAACTCAAACAGTTTGGTACACGACATTCAGATTCATAATTCTATGCATAATAATTCTTTACATAAAATTGAAAATCCCTGGATACTATGTGTATTGACTTTAGTTTTTATCGTACCTGGTGTATCATTCAAAATGTAACCCATTTGATGTGTAATATATTGATTTTTATAGGGGCAAGAAGCCCTAGTAATAATTATGTCGTCCCTTTTACGTGTGTTATAATCGTGTACGATTGTGTTTGGAAATAATAGATGATTCTAAAAATATATAGGCAACTTGTTGTTTGTTAGTTTGTAATAATAATAATTATATATATATATATTTGGTAATGTCAATCATTTACATATTGGTTCTGAATAGGCATTAAAGCCACTATTGACTGTGGTACGTACAGCGTGTTTTTAAAAGGTGGAAAGTATTTCTAGTTTGTGTCCCCATTCCAGAGGCAATAGTTCAAATGTGGCAATGTCAATGAGTTATATAGGACCAAAAGAATGTTACTTGAAAGGAAACGTTTTAAATTAATTAATATGCTTACTTTCTCAGAAAATTTGATAGAAATCTTCTATGCGTGTTTTTCTCCAGTTCATATTTGTATCTAAAGTTAAGGACAGGTAAGACACCAAAAATAAATCCCACTTTAGTCAATCCTAGCTCAAAATGTATTTGCGTTAGGATAACATATCATATATGTGTGTACTTGTCATACATCAAAGAATTTATATGTTCCGTATTTGGGTGTCTGTGATGTTAATTGTGGAATAAACAATTGAAAGTTGACCGCAAAGCATCCACCCCATAAATGTCGATATAAGTCACTAATTATTTGTGATAAAATCATAATTACACTTGTATCTTAATCCTGACATATTGGCAACAAAAAACTATCCTGCGATTTTTTATGTTTGGTTTCGTTTTTCTGTTATCCATCCTCAAAGTTTGACGTTTCAATTTTCCCTTTGATTTTCAGGATGTTCATTTTCTTCATTTCATAGAAAAAGAACGAAGCAAAATTTAGAAAATCGCTGAATCGGTTTTGCAGTTCAGACATTAAGGAATCAAAAGCCGTTAACCGGATTAAATTTCGCCCAGCCGTTTTCTTGGAATAGCCGTTCTTATGTGGGGCTCTCGTCCTATTATCCTTTCTGAGAAAACAAGCTTCAAAGGCCTTTGATGTTGATCATTTGCCTCTGAAACAATACCATTTGCTCAAGTTGAGTTGATATTTGTACAAAACGTAGCAAACATCGTCCCTGAACATTTGGGGAGGTTGTCAATCAATTCTTGGCCAATCACATGAATAAAAGAGCCTTTGAAGTACGGAAAACATAATTCAGCGATCTGTCAAACGGCGATAGCGACAGTCTGGTTTCAAAGTGTGACGTCATGGAGGCGGCCCTTCCGGCCCCGTGACCTCAAGCCTGGCAACGAAAGTTGTGTTGCCTTGCTTCGGTGGGGCGGCCTACGGCCGCTCGTGGTCAGTGTACGGATGGTGGGTTTGGTCTTCCGCCCCCTGCCTCTTCGCCCCGTTTTTAGGGATAGTGTTTTATTGTATTTACTCGTCTCCTATCTGTATACTTTATGTAGTTAGCTTGTTAGACTTATCTTTACTACACTTTACTTAGTTAGCTTGTCATTATTTTGTAGTTGTTTTCTCAATGAGTTTCATTTCTCTTTCCAACCTGAGCTTTGTAACGCTAGTTTGTGTGTTGTTTTCTCTTGTGTTCACGTTTATCCTTATTTCAATTTGTTTATTTGCACTTTTATTTCCTCATCTCTGGGTTCCGATAACGTATTATTATGTACGTGGGTATCGTTGATCAGGGTGTCAGTTTTTCCCCCCGCCTGTTTTTGGTGTGAAGGACCACTGGGTTAATCCATCGCGGCACAGCCTTTGAAGTTTGAAGGGACATCGTCTGACGATTCCCGCTCCTCTTGAACATTTAAAATCTCCCTTCATCAGAACGCAAAACAAGCAAGAATGTCTATAAAGTAAACCACTTAGGCTATGATATGTTACCATGTTTGCATCTTTTCCCTGCCCACAAGCATACTTTTGGCATGCTGCCTTATTTCGCATTGCCGCCCTGATACCACTCTCTTTTTGCCATGGGCCGTTGCTACCTGCAGTCACGTGACAAGCTGTTAAGTATGATTGACGGGTGGCATTGTTCCGTTTGGCGGCTGAAAACCAAAAGAATGACACATGGACGTTCGGATGTCCACATGCCTGTGTGTTTTTTGGCGTTTTTCTCATATTTCCACTTTAGTTAAAAGCTCGAAATTTTGACAACTAATAGAAAGGACATTCATCTTGTAAAAACCGCTAAAATTTCAAAATCGGCCATGCAAAGGTTTTTGGTGTCTGAAGTGTCCTTAAACCCAACGCATTAAATTAATCCACACTGTCATTAAATGTTTTATCTATTTCAAGAGGTGGAATAGATACTTGCTTTAATGGCTTGTAGAATAGCATAAATTTTCATGATATTTAAAAATAGCTTGTTTGCCTTTAACCACGTACTAACTTTTGTTGGCTCTGTGTTTTTAATTTGGGAAGTGTCTCTGTTCTCCTTTTGCTTATTAAAGAAGTATAAAGCACTCTATAAGGTGCTATCCTCTGCATATAAATTTTAAAACATGGAAGCCACTATTGTGCCATTGATATATATTATAAACAACAGTGAACTTAAAATTGATCCTTGCGGTACGCCAGTCGGTTTTTTTAACATGTGAGACATTGCATCATCAATGGTTACATATTGCTTCCTTAATATAGTCATATAACTCTCGAACAATTTAAGATAAATGTCCTTCCGTAATATCTTATTTTCTGTAATAAGATTTCAAGTTCTGAAATAAGTATGCCTTTGAAGTATGCTCAGATGATTATTCATTTTACTTGTTTTACATCTAATGGTAGAAATCGATGATAAGGTTATTGCATCTCCTATGTTATTTACAAAAATTCAGATTTCACTCTTGACCTTTTTTATCCGTCATTATCTAATGCTCGTTGTGCTCTGTGTTTATCATAATCATTCGACTCTAACAACAACTCTGTTAATAATGTAAATGTTATCTATACCAATGAATAAGATACAGAGAAGATTTATTGGCCTAAAACAACTGGTCAAATTAAAACTAATAGGGATCCTGGTATGAAATATGCTAATATCACTAATTTTGATGATCAAGCCATTATATCCCTAAATGATATATTGCATAACTTGAATCAACAAGCTAATGATAGCATTTGGTCTGAACTTGCTCACATTTTATTGAATGACAACGATTGAAAAAACATATCAAAAGATATGACAAAAGGAATCATAATACTAGTAACAAATCGTGGTTTATATATGACTATAGATTTATAACACAAACATGCGTCTGACATGAAAATAGATTTTAAAAAATTCAGGGAAGGCGACAAAAGAACCGTCAAATGAATCTAAAAATTACACACAATGTAATGTCCTGAAGATATTTAATGATCGGGAGGAGAAACGTGGACATTTAAATTCTTTAAAACCTAACGATCATAGAAAGGAATGTAATAAAACCAATACAAATAGTAATATATCTTTACAGACTTTAAAATTTTAAAAAGCTCAGTCAGAAAGAGTCTATGGTAGATAATGTTCAAAATTTCGATATGAATTAAATTGATTATTCCATTAATGAAGATTTGAGTTAATCATTTACACCTGATAAATAGAAATATTTGATAAAAAAACTGAAATGTTATGAATCTTGTGGAACTGATTACATAATCACATTTTTGGATAAACAGTATAGACTTAGTTTTAAATTTGTTAGTTACACTCTTTAATGTTAGATTACAAACTGGTTTTATACTTCATGATTGGAATGTCACTATATCACGCCTCTGTATAAAAACAAAGGCAGCATTAAAGATCAGAAAATAACAGATATAATCTTGCTTAGTTATTTTGGTGGACATTCTGCTTTTTGTGTCAATTCTCATTTTAGTATTTAGAACCCATTAGGAAGCTTCGTGACAAACAAGATGGTTTTCATTCATGGTACACAACTTTACACAACATTTGCACGTGATACGGTTACAGATATCTGTTTGCATACAATAAAAAAAGTCATATCAAGGATTAATTGACTCTAAACAGCTTATCATTGAGTTTCTTCATGGTTCAAACTTCTTGCAAGTCATGTGAATGGTAAAATGTAATTTAATGTTATTAATCTATATCCGAATGCTTAATTTTGTATGAGATACAATGATGACCTTTCCGAAATATTTTTTATTTATCGCCGTCATTATATTCCATATTTTTAAATGACCTGAACAGATGTTATTTTATTATCAAAAATAATCAAATTTATTTGATGCAAAAAAGAACACATCTGACAAGTAGTATTAAGCATAGATTAAGAGGTCCTATTGATTGAATTGGTACCACAAATTAGAAAGTTAGGGTCGTTAGAAATGATATCTGAAAACCAAAATGTTAAATTTCATTTTTGAATAGTGTTTTTAGCTCCAAAAGTGCATCACATTTGTGACAAGAAAGTGCATGAAATTTCTCCGATCATGGCCCAGTGTGGGAAAGTGCTACTGACGTCACAAACGCAACCAGCTGGCCATGCTGTATGTCTTCTAAGCCAGAATACTTTCAGTTTGCCGAGAGTTATGGCAGATACAGCAGAGCAAAGTGATTCCGGACAGTATGAATTGAGTTTCAATGTAAGTGGTCTGATGAAGATAAAGAAGAATTAATGCGAAAAACTGAAGCAGCAGAGGAAAAGATCATTCAGCCTTACACACATGAGGGGATGCCCACGTCACCAGTATTGCAGGGAGTGCAGCCGTGGTACAGCCAAACTATCCCAACTTGCCGTCTGGGCAATGATGATTCGTTGCAACACAGATATTTCCTATCAAGACTTAGAAAATTCCATTTAACAAGAACAAGCAAGAATGCAATAAATTGGAATTTGCGTCAGGATGGGCCAGGTCTTATAGTGTTTCAAATTCTAGCATTCAGGGAAACAGCTACGCCATATACCTACAGAAAATAAAAGTCTAAACAAACAGTGAATTTTCCCTTCCTATATGTGTGGTCTATGGATGATTAAACGTAAGTTTGCATTTATGAATATAGCTGTCAATATCAGTGTAACCCCTATCTGGCAGTGACCTCACAAACCTTGAGGGCAGTAAATTACGTTTCGGTATACAGTGTCATCAATGCAAGTCTTTATGATATCCTTTATTTCAGACCGTATCCATTATATAACAATGGTAACTATTTTCCTGTGACTTATTTTCTGGTTCCATATGAACGACAAAGGTACAATGAGATGAAATTTTGGACACCCGATTACTAGGAGCTGGCCCTGGACTGTCATAATCACTGGCAGATGACTGAAAAAGATGAAAGGCCAGCCGCCCACTGGTCTTGGCAGCTGTATAGATGAGGCATGAATGTGGTAGCTATCAAAACAAATGTTATCTTGTTATGGGATTAAACACCTCGCAATATACAGTAGTAATTGGACATACACGTAACAGTGGCTGGCTAACTCAACTTGTTATAGACTGTTCGACCCAAGACCTGGGTATGGAATTAGATTAGTCCTTGTTTGTCCATATTTTCCACCCATTTTTTCCATGAACTGAATCAAGTTGGTTAAACACACTAAGGTTTTGTTACAATGTTACTTTGTACCAACATCCTAGCCTCCCAAATTATGTCACATGGAAACACAAACAATATTTTATACCCCCTACAGCATGGTTTCCGCGAAAAACGCTCCTGTGAGACACAGCTCCGCGAATTCATAGACGCTGTAAGTAAAAACCGACAATCAGGTAACCAGACTGATGTGCTGGTCATGGACTTCTCAAAAGCATTCAATAAAGTTAGCCACCAAAGACTGATGTTAAAACTCCCGTTATGGCATTTGCAGCAAAACCCACAGCTGGGTTAAAGCCTTCCCTCAAAACTCTGTACAGTCCGTTGTAGTGAAAGGAGAGCAGTCAAGCTATGTACCAGTAACCTCTGGCGTCCCTCAGAGCTCTGTTTTGGGCCCTTGTCTCTTTCTGTACTACATTTATGACTTTCCTAACATCCGTACCTCGACCATCTGACTTTTTGCCGATGATACCATAGGCTACCTTACTGTTAAATCTAATAGAGATGCACAATGTTTACAGCAGGATCTCCAAAAGCTTGAAAAATGGTAGAGTGATTGGCAGATGGAATTTCATCCAGGAAAGTGCAATGTCCTCTCTGTCACCAGGAAAAAACCCACTTGTTTTCCAGTACCACCTCTACAACCAGACCCTAAAACATGTAGACAGCACAAAATATTTAGGCATCATCATCCACACAGATCTTCCGCTGGCACTAACACATCAAGAATATCACGAATAAAGCAAATAGAACTCTAGGATTCCTCCTTAGAAACTTAAAAATAAACTCAACCAAAATTAAAGAAAAGGCGTATTTTTCCCTCGTTAGACCCCTTACTGAATATGCCTCCACAGTCTGGGACCTGTAAACTATTACACATATTAACCAGCTGGAAATGGTACAACCAAAAGAGGCCCAGTATATTACCAACAGGTACTACAACTGCTCCAGAGCGAGTGACATGCTGGTCCCTGCAGGCAATGCGCCTGGACAGCAGGCTCACAATTCTGCACAAAATACACCACCACCTGGTAGCCATTCCCCCCGCCCTGTACCTTGTCCCCATAATCCGGCCTACCCGCCACTCCCATAGCCACAGTTTTTAAATTCCCCACTGCCATGCAGGTTACTGCAAATTCTCCTTTTTTCCCAGGACAATTGGACTGGAACGCCCTCCCACCAGATATTCCTGCTGCCACATCACTGGAGTCCTTCAAGGCTCTAGTGTCCAAAACAATCTAAATGCAACATTACACACACGATAAACACTAACCACCAAACCTGCCTCTAAGTTCACGATATCCTTGCTTCCTAACTAACTTATCCCACAAGTAACAACATGCGCAACCACAACATAATCTTCACTATGTTGGAGGCTGCCGTTCTATGGAAGTAGAAGTTAGACCAGCGTTGTCACTGTGACATTCGATTGATAATTATGTGATACATTGTGACAGTCGTAGAATTACTGGAGCTATACTTTGCTGTTATGCAAGCTTTGAAATCAGAGTCATGCTGAAGATTAATTTGTAAATACTGTAAAAAAAAAAAAAAAAAAAAAATCCTGTTCCTGGTTTCATGAGTAATGCCTTATTAGGCCAGTTCCATGAATCCTTCCATCTGCCAGTGATGGGACCGTATTTGGCAACAGCAGCAGCTTTTTATTGCCAAACCTATTCTAAACCTCGTCATATTTGACAAATCATAGTCACTTTCCACAAAGAGGCCGCTTTATAGGCAAGATAGGTTCCTGGGGCCTTGCCACTTGTCCCTGTAACTCTTGACTGTGTTGGTCCACACTCTCTGTAATTTCAGGTCTTTGGAGGAATGTAAACAAGCTGTAGAACTTGTATTGATACAATTATCAGCAACATACCAACACATCCTAGCCAGGAACAGGGACGAAAATGAAAATGTCCACATACATTTTTAACCCTGTTGGTTTAAACATATTTTACTCCAAAAAAGAAAACAATTGGGGAGAAAGACAAAGCCCTATATTGACCCCTCTGGTGAGAAGAAGACAATCTGGTTGATAAAGGGTGAATAGAATATGTTTAAACCAAGTGACACTTGACACCCATGGCTCGCTAGCATGGTCGGAGTCTTCCATGTCAGCCAGCGATGTTGTGTTTGTGATGTCACAAGCCTTTCGCGCCTTGTGGGTGTCGGAAATGAATGGAAAGCAACGATTAAAGGCACAGTGAGTTTTTTTTAAAATGAAAATGTGAATAAAAGTATTATTTTCAAATCCATTTTTTAAATCGCACTGTATGGTGAGAACAAGCCATGAGTCACCCATGCATCAAATTTGAACATGGTCAACCAAGAGGACCTTTAATCCATTCTTGTTATGCTCAAATTTGTATTGTTGTTTTACTGCTTAATGCCATATTATTCTTTTAATATGACTGTATTATTTTCTAGTACCTTTTTTTGTATGGGGCCGAAGAACTAAATTTTATTGTCATTGTCCTGGGATGGAGTTTTTTGTCTTGTCTGTAATGTTTCTATATCAATGTAATTAAACCTATTACCCCATGCAACTTTTAAAGCTGTTGCTGCATTTAATCAGACTAGGGTGCACTTTCTATGGAGTCCACAAAATCGTACCCCATATCATGTAATTTTTTGAAAGACTTGTATGTGTAGGAGGAAACTGAATATGACTTACTTGGAGACAAACAGTACGGTAACCTGTTAACAGTACAATGGCACATGGAAGCAACTGGCTTAGGCAGCAAGAGGCCTCGATATACTTAATACAAGAATGCAAGGGTCTCAAGTGATCAGGTTCTCTATTCGTTTTGCACAAAACGAAAGATTGGACTGTTTTCCTGATCAACTTGACCGCTAGTTTCGTTTTCTCGTGTTTGGGCTGTAAATATATGCATCATGAATTCGTTGAGTGCGTCGGGTGACTAGTTTTATGTAAACCATCCAACCAGTAACTGTACCAGTAAGAATGATAGTAATGGTGATGGTAATGGTCATCATCATCATCGTCGTCGTCATCGTAGTCGTCGTCTTCATGGCTGTCATCTCCTAAAAATCTAAAATAAGAAAACTTGCCGGTCAGCAATATGCATTTGTAAGGACTTCAGGCCTAGGCAAGCGTGTGTGGAGTAAACTATGCGACGCTGGCTGGCATACCTTGATTTATTTCTGCAGTTTTTGTTGGATAGCTAATGAGAAACATACAAGGTAAGCATTTCATTCACATACATAGCTATGACACTGGAATAAAGTGGTGATACAAATCTGCAATGGCTTTAAAATTGGTGACATATCACAAGGGATCAAGAAATGCATTAGATCACACCACATGGGTCAAGCAGACCAGACATCTTCTGGCTAACCCCTAACTACCTATTTTCATACAGAAATGTTGACCCGGGCTAAATGCTTACATAACGATAAGTTGCATTGGTTTTGTTCACCTAAATTATTAAGATAAAAAATTCCTTGTAAACGAGACCTCTCATTTAACTATCATTATGCCTGTCATTTTCTTGAAAAAAAATTCTGCCAGGTCAGCAGTTTTTTTTTCTTTCGAGTAAGTTTGGACGTAATAGATCTAAGCTGATGAATTAAACTCCAGCCCAGGACCAAAAGGGTTACTCGTTTGAAAATCGTTTCATACTACCATTTTGAAATGGAATGGGTTCATAAACTCAGTCTGTCGTTGAAACTGGTATTTGGAGCATTTTAAAGGTGATTGACATATCTTTAACAACAATTCATTCAGAACACTCGTAAAGTTTCGCAGGCAGATGCAAAGGAAGTTCTGAGTCGAGATAATCTGTTTTATATTATATATAGATTTACACATTTGAATAAATTTACTACCTTTTAGCGTATGGACACCCCCAGAGGTTAATTTGCATATACTGAACAATGTCAAAGAAAGCTATCAATGGCCCTCAGTGTTTCTCCTGTTTGGTTTGATTTTTTTTGCATTTTTTTATTTTCAAAATTCAGTTTTCGAGTTAAATGTGACAGACACAGTAACTTTGCTGAAACTGATTTATTTTCCTGGTGTCTCACACACATAATGCATTCTAGCGCTGTTTGAATGATCATTCCAGCATCCTCTCGCAGTGCCACTCATCATATTATGAACGAAGAATTCATTGCGGTATTTGTTGTTTGGCTCCCCGACACACCAGTCTGTAAAGGGGAGTTTCTCGCCGGTGTTATGAAATACCCATTCCTTGCGATTCAGTGACATTGCATTTATCCAGAAACCTATAGCACCTGTGTGTAAAATAAAAAGCAGGATTCTGCTGGTTGCTTTGACTTCAAAGTAGGTATCATATAATTTTGTTGCCAAGTCTTTTTTTCCAAAGGTAAAGGATCGGTAATGGGTGTTGTTTTTTCTAAAGTTTACAATTAAACTTTCACTTGCGATTTCGACATAGGTCGTCGTGTTTTGAATTAGCATGGCGATACCAAATTCATATTCCATATAAACCAATTCTTCATCCATGTACTAGCATGTCGATACTTGCTGAGGACATAACTAGAGGATTGTGACATGTCTGTGCCCGGCTGACCTCTATTATTAACTTTAGAAGAGAGGGAGAAGTCGCAGCGCAATCTGTTGACTTAAATTTGTCGTCCGGGGAAGCGCAGAGGTGTCTCTGCCGAATTTCAAAGTAATTGGCCACATGGTGTTGCAAAAAGATTTTTGAGATTTAGTCAAAAAGGACCAAGAAAAAATCTCCCTCGCCCCACCTCCAACAGATCACACCAGCATGACCATTTGAATAAACATGGTAGAAACCCAGCCAAGTTAGATCGACAAGTCTTAAAAGAATCTGGCAAATGGTTCTGAAGAGGTTGAAAAAGTGATACGGAAAAGGAGGACGACCATGGTAACGATGACGGGCCACCCAAGACGGACAATTGACAACTGACCAATCAGAACTAGAAAATTGTCCGGAACTAACAGTTTTACTAGGCCCACTGCGGGTGCAATGTATTCAAAGTGTGCTAATGAAAGCTGTTGACTTGAAAGAATAATAAACGTAGTTGTCATATTTAACTCTACTTGAAAGTGATACATTACAAAAAACGGTTTCTTTGACTTTAGAAAGGGAAAAAATATAGAAACGTCCCTGGTATGAAGAGTGAAGCGCACGTATTACAAGGAAGGACATGAAAACCGTTTTTTTATTACCATGTTACACTGAATATTCTTACTTGGACTAAGCTCCTGACCGTATATATAAATTGCGGCATTCTCGATGGAGGTCCTCACTCTTGCTAGTTGTCCATTCATTTCATGACACAGACGTATTGCATTTTGCCAGTCAGGAGCTGTTTCTTGACTGAAGTGCAGACATCTCCCCAGTATCTCTTTGTATCTTTTTGGACAGGTAATGTGCTCTTGTGTGTCAGTTTTCGACGCCGCTAAATAGAAACCAAGAAAGACGTGTGAGTGTACCAAGAAAATAGAGAAAGAATATTTTGATGGTCCCATGCTCTGTGACCAGCAGCGTGTCAGCGCGATCCTAGAAAGTGTGAACTTCAGAACGATATCAAAGGTTCTGAGAACTTTACAACGATATTAGAGTCATCTTTGTTTAAAACTATCATCAATGTTGCTTACATGAACATATACTTGTACAGATTATTCCGAATTTTGATAATTTGTTTCAAACTACAAAATAACAGCACCAGTATGTAGTGACCAATCGGGAGTCAGGTTCATGTACATTCCCAATAAATCTGAAGAGATCAAGCTCACGATTTGGGAGAAAACGTCACAAAAGTGAACCCTCACAAAAAAAAAGAAAAAATTGAAAAAACAACCACTACACCAGTTGAATCAATCAAGCTCTAGCGGTTTCAAGACGTGTCCCTATGCAATTTCAACGCCATTGCCTTGGCAGTGTTGGGAGAAGAAATATTTTTAGGGTTTTGCCAAAAATGGACAGTAAATGTCATAAAAAAATGTTAAATTACTGGAAAGTGACCCTTTGAACAAAATTGGTTAAGATCCACTCAAAGTAAATCCCCACCAAGTAAGAAGTGAATTTGGTTGACGATTCTTGACAATAAGTAAAAAAAAGTGACTTACCATTGCAATCCCCATGGATTTGCCAATAAGCCCCCAAATTGAAAAATCATTAAACATTAGAGATAGGGAACATCCTGACTTACTGCACAGTTTAGTTTGACCCTTCCACAAAGCTTTATTTCCACCACATTTCAGAAAAATCTCAGTCACGGTTTTACAGAAGTAGAAAATGAAAAAAACACAAACATGTTTTAAAAAAAATGTACCACCACCTGGTGATCCAGTTAAAGTCAATGTGTACTCGGAAGTGTCCCCATGCAAGTTTAAAGCAATTGATTTAGTCTGTTTGAAAAAGAATATCTTGCAAATAATGAAAAAAAAAAAAAAAAAAAAAAAAACCTGAAGTTTTATCATTTCGACAAATTAGGCAGAGAACCACCAAGTTTCAAGTGAATTAAGCTGAGAGTTTTTCAGAACAACCATATAATGTGAATTGTTGAGAGACGGGCGACGACGCTGATTTTAACTTACAAGTCATCTTAGCTAAAAATTAAACTAATAATGTTTTAAATTAAAATTAATACTATAAATTCAAACGTAGCAGCGTGACAAAAGGGTCCGTGATATGCTATTGTCAGCAGCAAGAAATAAAAGCTGAGTCTTTCCATCACCTTCCTGGAAAAGCCCTAAAATGCCATCGAGCTCAACCTGAAGCCAAATTCGCAAAGGTCGTAGCCTTCTTCACAATTTATAGAACTGTTTGAACGTGTGAATATAAAAACGTGTTCTATCTACCCACTGACTGATAGGGCGTGATAGAGAAAAGTCGGGAGAAAGGGTCACAAAATTTAAATGAAATGTCAAACACTTACACTGTATCAAGAATACAACTACAATAGATCAAAGTTTCATGAGATTGATTGATTGATTTACGATTGTAAATTATTTATTTAAAGACTTCTCATGCCTGTAAACACGGTATGGTGACCACAGATACGAGAAGAACAAAGTTCTGCATATAGTAAGTAGGCAGTATTTAGCTTGCGTCCGTAGCTGATGGCTTAGCTGACTTGGGCTGGTCTTGTATATGAAAAAAAGAGGAATACACATTGTGTCTGGTATCCTGACGTGCTGGTTTATTTCTTGAATTCAGAATCCAACGCGCAATTAGGTCTCTTGTCATGGGTAGTTTAAGTCCCAAACAATATATAGCACATATTCAACATTTTGGTTGTGCGATCTCAAGCCATCTTGTTATGTCGAATCAAATATTGCAATTCACTGTCAAACATAAAGGGTTGGTACCAGGCCTGATTCCCCCCACCCCCCCAAAAAAAATTATTTATTTATTTTTTACTTATGTTAACTGTTGACTGAGCTCTATCAGTTCATCAGGCAAATTTAACCGACACTATGACACAGTTGCGTCCATTTCTAACCCTGTGCTCTATGGCCTGTTATGGGTAAGAATGCCAAGGCAATCAAAACTGCATCATGACCAAAGAAAATAATGTAGGCAATAATCCTCTTACATATGGCTGTTTTCACGGGCTTGATATAACCCTTTACATAAGCAGAATAGAAAGGATAAAGACGGTCACCCGAAGATCTGTTTAAAACTGACACCTTCATAAAGGGACTCCGCTTTGAAAGACAATGCCAGTACTAACATAAATAGGACTACTTGCCACACATAAATGTACTGGACGAAATTGACAACAGAGGCAATATAGAACATAAAATGAGGAAAGGTTTACTATGGTTGTTACAGTGATACAAGTCATATGTTATGTACTGAAATGTATATAAGCGTAGTTTGGTTGTCTGGAAAAAGTATTTAACTTGTTACACATGTTGAAATAAGTTCGCCATCACCAAATTGTAAAGTTTTCACTTTTAAAATGCTATAAAACAGTGAGAGTTAACAATAATATGGCACAAAGAGTTAAAGTGTACAACTGCTGATCCAAGCACTTATCACAGGAATGAGTTAGATGAGGTCAGACTGTTGGGTCCGAAATAGCTGAGTGGGGAAGTTTAGCCCAGTGAAATAAACAACTCATTAATCACAAGTGGAGATGAATGACCTGGCAAGCCAACCAGCAGATACTTAAACTGCATATATGTGTAGTTTACCAACTTCTACGCAGTGTTCCATTGAGCCAACATTTGTTTAAGACTGTCTATTCCATAGGGAGTTCGCTGGTATAAACATTTCACACTTAACTGGAGAGTTCAGTCATTAGCTATATTTATTTTTCTGGCCTACTGCCGTACTGGTACTTGATTTACACTTCCGGTAGCAGAATTAAAGCATCAACAAAAAACTAATGAAGGGAGTAAGTAAAACAGCAATATTGTTCTTGTGTAGACAACCATGGTTTTTGCATTAACATAAGCCTTATACATGAACTACACAGTATGTGAGCGAATCCAATGTATTGCATCATAATTATTGGGGTATAGGAGACTGAGCTCAACTTCCTCTGCTAGGAGAAGTGCTCTGCAAGCAACATACGATAAAGAGCATCAGCTTGAATCCTGGAATGCCTGGCTCTTCATTTACATGAGGCATTCAGTTTAATGTTTCACATTGACATTAATTGTGACTGGGCCATTAATACACGCTTGCAAGTATGCTCGACATTAATTTATTAGCATGGGACACCCATAATATTACGATGACCACTGAACTACATAATGGCAGTTGTATGCATACACACATGCAGACGGTTAAATTAGCACCATAAAATAGTTCCAGTTCAGAGTATGAAAGTGTCATTTGCCATATAAGGGTAGATTGCCTATGTCGTGCCACATAAGGAAAAGCAAGTGTGCGGGGATCAAGTACGGTTCAAAAGAAACAACAGTTGGATATTGGCTCTGTATTGGATGATGCGAGTACATACTTGCCATTAATATTATTACTGCCTAAGCTGTCCCAAATTTACAGTAGAAAGGGCTTGGTTCCTAACCCATTTGTGTCATATTCATGCTTTGGGCACCAACCCGACGTTAATCATTCATATTGCAGGCGAATTTTTGCTGAACATTATCTTAAAAGAAAGTGAGCATTTGGCAGATGGACGTAATGAATCTATTTTAGAGGCTGTCTAACTGTTCAAAGTAGAATATAGCCATTTTACCTTTTAACGTAATTTAATTTACATACAAAATGTGAGTGGTATGCAGCAAACTGGGGTTTTCTCAGATCCACTTTTTTTTAGCCTTCCCTTTTCATTTGTTTTCTGTATTAGTCCAGTGTGTCTTGTACACAGTTCTGTAAGCACTTTGTGCTATAGGACCGTCGGACTAGTACCAACTGTACTATTTGAGAATTCTGTTGAAATAAATAAATTATATACATGTTCCACAGGTAAAATACTTTGTCTGTGACAATGAAACTGCACTAAATAAATTTAGGTACATAAAACATGACCTGTATCATTGTAACAACCAATGTGCATGTCCCCTGGAATTTTCTTCCATGTTTCCTCTTGTGGGCTTCTTGTGCCATATGCACAAATGTAGCACCCTGAGCCAGATCACATTGTTACTAATCAGACAATCTGGATTTACATGCCAGTAAGAGGATCTGTGTGGCAATGTAACATAAAAATGAGTGAGGTTTACTTCACGGATGATAATTCACAGGAAGCTAGTCACATGCACGTGGTGTAGTACAAAATGATATGGTTCTGACCTGTCATAATACATTTATTGTAAACAGAAGTACAATGTAGAAAAACAAATGTAATGTATATCATCGATACCAAAATTGACTCAATACAATCAGGCAGAAAGTACTTTGGCTACTGTCACTTTGGTGGGTGCTCTGAAAACTTCCATATGAAAAATATGGCTGGCAATCCAACATAGGTCTGTCATGCAAGACAACCTAACCTCATGTATGCCCATGCATATCAGTATCCCCAAAATACCTAAGTGAATATTGAACCTTGATACCTTTAATTGAGACTTGTGCCTCCCATAAGGTTAGATCTTGGGTAGCATTAGCTCTTTCAGCAAGGTAACCCCAAACAAAGTTATTCATTGAAACTGTTGACTGCTTGCAAACCGTCCTCGATTCGTACAGCATGTTAGCACCTGTAAAAATTTTTGGAGATTTTAATGTCCAACTCTCGAAATCACACAAGTTACATAGACGTTGGTACTCCTCCCCCGGGTTCAACCCTCACAGCAGTATTATGTTCGACTTCCTAGAGTCAAATGATATAATGACTTTATCCCCGATAAGAGCATTGTTCACTTTTTTCAATCATACTAGGAATATTTATACATGGATAGACCATATTACTTCCAATAAATATGATGCTGATAATATTGTCCACTGCTGCATTGTACCAGAAGAAAGTTCTGATGTTAGCGACCACTTACCGGTCAGACTAGAATTTATGATTAATGTTCATACCAAGACTCCAGATTTTTCACCTATATCTTGCAATAATTACCTGTCTCATGTTTTACTTAACCGCACTGTAACTCCTAACTGGTCTAATGACAGGAAAAAGTCATTGTACCAGGACATACTTAAAAATAAGCTATCTGACATATCTCTTTTAAGTATCCATGGAAATTGTGACCGATCAACTGCTTAGGATTTGGTTGATAAGTATGTCATACATGTTGCAATAAATGAGGCGGGGTGGGTTCCTGGGCTGCAGGGTCAGCAATATCAGCCAAAAGGGTATTGGTGCCCCGACCTCAGTGTACTCTGTGACCGGAAAATATGGTGGTGGCACCTATAGGTTGATAAAGGGCGCCCAAAGGTCGGTGAAGAATACAAATGTTACAAAGGTATTAAAAAGTTCTTAAGACATAAGATTCGTGACCAGATCGACTGTGTACACCAAAATAGCTACAACAAACTGAATAACCTATATTATTCCAGGAAAATGACAGCCTTCTGGAATTGCATTAAAAAGAAACAAAGAAAGAGGGTGAATTCTGTTTAACATGCACAGCAAATTGGTTATTTTTACAGAGATATAATGGGTAATGGTAAAATTTGCAATTTGTCACCAAGCGAATCGGCAATTTCACAAAGTGTGAACTCATTATATCAGAAAAATATTGGTATAAAGACGCCCATAACTGTTACAGGTAACCAAGTGAATGGCATGATCAACTCTCTTAATAGGAATTGTGGTCCAGGTTGCGACGGGGTCAGCATCGAACATCTTGTCTATGGAAAGTCGGATATACTGTGTAATATACTGGCTTCATTTTATTCTGTAATATTATCTCAAACAGTTGTCCCCCTTGTTGTCCATATCAGGATTATTGTACCCATCCCAAAGAAACAGACTTTTAGCCCCAATGAGGCCAGTAGTTAAAGACCTATTACTTTGCCGTCTGTTCATTCCAAACTAGTGGAGTTGTTTATGCTACCAGCAGACAAAGTGTCAAACACACAAAGGTTGCGGCACTGGCTTTTGTAATAGTTTTGTTAGTGATATTACTGCCTGCTCCAAATCCAAAGGAAGTGCTGTGTATACATGTAGTTTAGAGGCGGAGAAGTGCTTTGATCGCATTTGGCATGACGGGATGTTCCATAAACTTTGGGGTGTGTTACCAGTTGAGCACTGGCTATTTCTATATACCTGGTATAACTCTTTGTCCACCATGGTGAGGTGAAACGTAGAATACTTCATTTAGTATCACCACAGGCATGAGACAGGGAAGTTTGCTGTCTCCTTACCTGTTTAATATATTCATAGATGACTTACTGGTTGAATTGTATAAGACAAATATTGGTGTGTGTGTTGGCACCTGTAAGTTTAACTAGTACGCTTATGCAGATGACATTACCTTTCTTAGCTCTACAGTAACTAGACTCCAGAGCCTGTTACATATATGCTACTATTACGCAGATCAGTGGCAATTCTCCTTAAACCCTGCTAAAAGAAAATGTTCTATCTCTGGTCAGCATCCCTTTCCAACTAAACCACGATGGCGGTAAGGTATAAATGAGATAGAAACTGTAGATAAGTTTGAGAGCTTGGGTGCTCTGTTTACTAGTAATGGCTCTGATGGTTGTCACATGGACCACCGTATCAATACATATAGACAATCTGTCTATGCACTTGGAGCAGTTGGAATGGTCTACCCTGGGCTAGAGTCCCAAACAAAGTGTCATCTCTGGAACACCATTTGTGCCCCTGATCTTCTGTGCAGCATGGAATGTGTTAATCTGGATCGTTCATCTGTAAATAAAATGGAGTCCCTGCAGGGCTGTCACCTTAAACAGTGCCTAGGGATTGGGAAATGACATCACCAAACATGCTTACTGATGGCTCTAAATATAAATCCTGTTGAGACTTTAATTAGAGAACGTGCAATATTACTGTTTAACAATATTATTAAGGTTGACACATGTGTACGTGATTTGAATTTGTATTTAGTTTCAGAATATGTTTTAACTGGTTCAGCTGTAACAGGAACACTTTTGGATTCCGTAACCCAAAGTGGGATGTTTCCAGTATCTATAGCGCTTGGAAGTCGGCCTAACTGCAAGCATTTTAACAGACAAGACGGCATCGTCAACTCCTTAAGATATTTATTGCACCATGAAAATTTTATTAAACCGTATCGGGAAGAACATATGCTGGCATTACTACTGACGAAAGATTTTTAGTTTTACGGTGCATTTTGTTTTATCCGGTTTTAACTTCTGTATATTTTACTCGTACAGTCTCACTGTGCTTATCTCGATGTATTATGTAGGTTTTTCCTCGAATTCGGGGGTTTTAATAAAATTATTATTATTATTATTATTATTATCATTATTATTATTATTATTATTATTATTATTATTATTATTATTATTATTATTATTATTATTATTAAACAGACAATGACAACATTGTACATTTACTGTCTACAATATAGTGATATATATTCTAACATAAATTCCCGCCCTTGAAATGGGCTCTGCTCAGGATACCATTTTCTAGAATCATTCATTTGCTAACACACTATTGATTACAATCCCTATACAATCAAATTCATGAATTGAAACACAAAATTCTGTCATGACAAACACGGATGTTTCCTAACAGACCAAAATGAAATAAAATAAGCACAAATTTGTAGTTTTATATTTTCCAAATAGCATATCCAATTTATTCAAGAAATATGAAAAGCAATTTTAAGTTGTACCAAACGAGAGATATCAACATGATTGACAGAGCAGCCTATACAGTATGTAAGCTAAGAGCTCAAGCTATTATTTCCAGAATATGATTGATAAATTCTTATGAAGCATTTTGAGATCTGTAGCCAAATGTCATACATCATAGTACGTGAACTCCATGTTCAGAGGTTACACAATCAGAATTATCAATGATGTTTGCAATCATATGTGCACACATATTTAATTAGCATGTGACTCGACCATTTAACACTCTAAGTTGCACAATTTGGTAACATGCTGCCGAGACACGCATGACTTTTTGGATTCATTTCATTGACCACAAGGACCAGGTCACCTACATTGACCTTTCTTATTGTTTCACCTGTTCATTTGTTTCTCAACTGAAGATTCACCAGAACTCTGTCGACCAACTGTTCCAAAAGAGATCTTCCAAGTACTGTACCTGTCGCCATCTTTTATGACTGCATGAGTCATTGGGTGTGGTAGCCCATAATGGCAAACATACAATGCCCCTCAGCAGCAACAAACGGTTGGAGATTAAAGCTTCATAATCTGCCGAGTCACCCAAGATCTTTGAACTTTCCTGACAGCAAATTTGTCATTCTATTATGCCTCCCATAAAGCAGACACATGAAGGGTTAATTTCCATACAATTTCATGTTACAAATATTCGTCGCCTGGGCCTGGATTCAAATGATTGATGGCTACCTAAAGTTCCTTCTGAGCCCCAACAAAATTCTCAAAATTCTTGCCATTATCTGATCATACACCTTTCGTTTTGCCCCTGTCAGTTATGAATTTGACAAAACCATTGATGAAATTTTCAGTCTCTAGGGAACTGGCCACTGCCAAGTGAACAGCTCCAGATACTAAGCATGTAAAATACGCAGCCATAGCATTAAGTTGTACCGTTGTGTCATTTAACCAGAAATGGTTTAAAATTATGTATCCCTACATGAAAAAAGGGTTCCCCTGGAGGGACCCTTTCTTTGGGCAACTCTCCCATTTTAGCTTTCCTGGCCATGGGGTAGAAAATCTTGTGTGACAGGTGATGCAATCTTTTGGTATTTTTTAACAACATGTTTGCCTTGAACTATCCAATAACTATGTCCTGTAAGGGACAATACATGCTCATTCACTACATTGCTTGCTATTTCATGATATTCTCTGACAATGAAAACCAGAATATGGTGATTTTTAGGCAGAGTCACAGGTCTTTTACAGAAGCCATGACAAGTTGTATTTATAAGTGACCCTCTTACACACAGCATTCCACCTTTCTTGACAGGGTCCAGTTTTCTGAGGGAGCTGTGCCCTCCCACCTGCTTATTTCTTTCCAGTGCTTAATGTCTTTACTGACATAATGCCTTTGCACAAATTTAACTCATCTCCTGCTACCTGTACCTTTTGCACAGATTCATCATGGCTGTGGCCATATTCCTTCTTCTCTTCTTCACTGGATTTTCTTTTTTTACTTTATCCAGAAGACATCTCTTTATTCTAAGAAGTTACAGGTGTCCTGACTTGTGCCAGCTGGAATATCTAGTCATCAGCTTATCCAGCACAGCCGACCCCCTCCATCTTGCACAGTAATGTGACATGTCTGGGCCTCTTATTGGACCTCTGGGTGTGTACTTTCCAGTGACTCAGTAACTGCCTGCTTTTGCCACATATCTTCAGGCTGGCTTAAGAACTCCAGGCCCTTTAGCCAACTTGGGCACTTAGTAAGACCCTTTACTGACAAACCTCTGTTTGTAAATATCCCCCAGGATTATTTTGAGAATTTATGACACCATAGGTCTGAATCTAATCGAACTCTAAACTGGGCCACACATATTGCTTCATGCGTGTGAAACATCTTTATTTCATTAAAGATATAGGGCAGCACAATTTCACTATCTGCTCAGAAATTTCACCTTTGAGGAAGCTGTCCAGTTTCAGAGCCAATGCAGCTATTGCTAACTGTAGTCTAGGAATGGGGTTTGGGTTCACAGGTGACAGTCTGTTTTAGCCATGTGCAAGCTGCATCTTACTTTCTGTGAGACTTGATATTCCAATTGTAAGTAGGAACAATCTCCTAAAGCAGACAAGCCAGCATCACTGAGATGATGGAGTTCATACTTCTCCTGTGTTTTCCCATTAATGATACATCTATGGGTATCTTTCATTCTCTACTATGGGACAATTTACTAAGGTGATCTCAAGTTCTATAAAGGTTTTGATAGGCTCATCCTAGTCTAATTGTCTCCTGGTCAATTCCCTGAAAGTAAATTTTCTTCTCAGTATTCATGGACATACTTGTTCCAGGGGATAATACATGGATGGAGCGAAGAATATTAACGATACCATGTCGAGTGATTGGGTTTTCCTCTGTTTGTAAGATGGAACCGAGACTATACTACCTGAGTTTATAGCCCAGAACACACCTATTGCAGCTTATACAGGCTTTGACATAGCAGTAATATGATGTGCCAATTTGATTGCCTGTGCAACGTCTGGCATATAATTCAAATATTCATCCATGTAGAAATTCCCTAAAGCAGTTTGCACTGTCTGTAAATCAATGTTAGTCTTTCCTGCAAGAGCAGTGTTCCCTAGTCCATAATTAGCAGCACTCGGGCTCCATACACCCCCCCCCCCCAAACAAGTGTGTACTCATTCTGTAGATGGTGGGCTCACCACCTGCCAACCAAAGAAATCGTAAAACATCCGAATCTCCAGTTGAATTTTTTTTCATTGAATATACCCTCCACATTCACCATTACAGTGGAAGGGTATTGCCTAAATCACAGGACACCTAACAGAACATTAGTTAGGTCTGGTCCCTGAAACACCTATTAGGTGAATGCTCTCCCATTGTACACCGAGGCACAGTCAAACGCCACCCTCAATTGATCTGGTTCCGCTGCATGAAACACTGGGTGGTGAGACATATACCACACCTGACCATCTCTCCTGCCAATCTCTGTGACAGGTCCTTTGTCTGCAAAACCCTTTGTCCAGTAGTATTTTCATTTTACCCTTGTACCAAATCTAATGTAAATCTGACTCTCACAGAGGTCTCCTCTTGAGGGACTGCAGCCTTATTACTACCACTTCTTTATTCTTTTGCTACTCTGATTTTTACAGATTTAAAGGGTACTGCCATTACATAATGGTCATCTATATGTCTTAATCATTCCTGCTACACAGAGACAGCCCTTTTGTCTTCAACAGACCAGGCCTTGTCGGCCTTACTGTATGCATTTGGAGGGGCTTCCCACAATGTTTTAGTTTGGACTCTATATTGCACATCAGTCTGTGCTTACATAATTGACTTCAGTGACCCCTGACTGACATTCATCAGCTGAAAGTGACCCATTGTTATGCCAGCCTGGTACTGTTTTAACAGCATGGTGGTGGTGGGGGGGGGGGGGTTCCCTGCTTTCCCAGCTTTCACTTCTGTTTGCATCATTGCCTGTCGAACATACTGCAACGTCAAGAACGATACACTAGTTTCAAGCACATCTGGGATATTAAACCCCTCAAGGTGTTGTCACTTATTGCCATCTTGCTGTTTAACAATACAGGCATTCTCAATTCTTATATTTAGCTTTACATAAACCATAGGTATGGAGATAGGGCTGTGCTGCAAATAAGTTTCACGCACCTTCAATGAAACACATCTAATGTCAATATTTTGCCTTTCTTGCGTTAAAGTGTTGAGACATGGTTTTTTACCCATTACCCTTTGATTTTGAGCTCTCTGCCTAATTTTGAGGAACAAAAACTGCTATTTGATATGCAGTCCTATAGCATATGGGTGATTACTGACTCTTGGCTACCAGTAGTCTTTACATTAACTGGAACAACAGGTAATACTACCCTGTCTTGGCTTTTATCCGCCCCTCTGCCATAACCCTCATTACCTTCACCTGCCACAGTTTTCACAGAAGCTATACCTTCTTGTACATTTTTTACTACTTCTAGGTATGCTTATATCTTTATTAAGCAAAGTATTGTGTGTCTTTCCACAACCTGCCACCGAACATTTTATCTTGGTTTTACTTCTAATGGACCTACGTCCAGGATACTGGCAAACAAACACAGATTGTTTTCTTTCACATACTTGGATTTTTCTGAGAGCTCTTTTTCTGCAAGTGGTAACATTTGAAGAGTTGGTGTATGTCTGCACACAACAGGCAGACAACTGTACTGGGGCTTTCTGTAGCTGAAGCCTCAATCCCTGTAAGTCTTTTCTGACCTATGAAGACGCCATTTACAGTCAGAACTTTGCCAAATATTGGATTTACAATTCAGCAAGATTAGAAATTATAACAGCCGAAGAAAATTTGTTTTTATTTTCCTCACTTCAGTTCACCATCTCTTCTGCAGTTATATGGGCAATTTGCCAGCAATTTTTACTGCACAAGTGATTCATCAATTTTGAAAAAAAATTAAAATGAACCTAAAATTTGTGAGCACTGAAGCAAATAATTTGACAACTTTCGCAATGCAACATTTTCATTGGGCTTGATAACTGCCCTTCCTGTTATTTTGTGTGACCAACTCTGCACAATATCATGTTTATTGTTACAGTTTTGTGACCTTTGTGTAGCCACACATCGGGATCCATGGCCATACAGGACTCTACATGTTATTCAGCCTTACCCTGGCATGCTGACAAAAAAGGTGACAGCTTACCTGTATTGTCAGTGTTGTGTGGCTTAACCATATTCATTTTAAAGGACTTTGTAAATGTATAATACCTCATGGTATCACCATTATATTTCAGATTTTCGTTTTTTGGCAGCTGCATTACATACAACATTTGATGTTGCTGTTTTTAGTTTTCCCTGTATCAGTCTTAATGTCTCATAATCTTAATATATACTCTGAGGACCATCAAGGGAAAGATTAAAGTCTGGTCTAGGTTCCCATGCTGAGGCAAATGCCCTACTTCCTGTAGTCCAGCATCTAGCACTTGGTTCCTCTCATTGTATCTGTCCCTAGGGCAACTATCCTCACTTGCTGCTCCTTGTTCCCACATGTGATGCTGTATTTCAGCCAGTATAGCTGAACTGGAGTTCAGTGCTGCCTGCTGTAGAGCATGTTTATGTTCTTTTCCTTCTTGAGATACATGTAATTCATTCTTTATAACCTTTTGCTTAAACTGAAGAGCCTCTAGACTAGCCTTAGCTAAGATGTGAATTTTGGATAGATGGACCATGAATGGGAAGTTTGGTGGATGACAGATTACCACCCATTATATAAACACAGCTGACTGACAAGTCGGCTGAACTAAATGCAGTACAGGTCATCTATTGTAATATGAAGCTGAGACATCTTTGCAAACAGAGGTTCACTTCTGTTTAAAAACAGCTATCTATAAACGAAGGTTTTTTTGCAGGCGCAAAATCTCAACTGAAAGAAATTCCTTCTTCTCTAACCTTTCCAATTTCTTGCAGTAATATTTCGTGTGCACCTCTGTGAGTTCCAAATCCTTCTCAATGAGTGCCATCATCTGCTCAGTAACATCGTATTCTTTTATGATTGGACCTGTAGATTTGTGCTTCTTGCTTTTGCAAGAAATTGAAAACACCGATGCCTTCTTTCCTTGTGACAGACTATTATCCACTGCACTATGTGAGTTGCAACCACTGGTAAAATTGAAAGAAGGGTCTGCATACTTTGCTTGACTGGTGGAAGGTTCTGTATAAATTGCTTTACTGGTGGAGGCTTGCGTTTTGAAACTGTAATTATGGTTAGCATTATGATCTGTCAAAACCTGTGAAGTATGGCATTATAATAATGTTATTAGACTAACAGTATGCAATTATATGATTACAACAAATTGTGTAATGGCAAGACACTTAAATTAGTCAACTACCCAATAACTAAGGTTTCACTGTCCCTGATAAATATGTAAGTATAACATTTAAAAAAAGCTGCTTTGTGTATTTTGTCCACCGCATCATTTAAAGATGCGTATACCCTTGCAAAAACATCCTGTGTACACAAATCTCCTTGTTATTACTTTACCTCATTACCTCAGTTATCACATACACCTTAATCTAAACACCTTTCTACCTTTAACACCAGAAGTTGATTAAAGAAAGTATTTTATCTTCACAATGGTTATTTGCTTATTTGAAAGCATTGGCAAAATCAGAATAACCATAAATATATATTCTTTTATTAGTCTAAATTTAAGGAAAATGTTAAGTTCTATTTTTATCAAAGCTTTTTTAACCTGCAGCCTCTGGTACAGTTGCTTTCAGATATGAGTTTTAAAGCAAACACTTCGTTTTGAAAGATTTTATTTGTACCACTGTTACCAACGATAATAGCTGGTGACAAATTCTGCTATTATTTTCTTTTTGAAATTTAATTAGTGAGTGTGATTTTTTTTGAATCTCTATGGAAACGTGCAGGGGTAACTTGCGATTTGGCATAACTAAATTACAGGTTACGGCATGTACTAAAATTACATCTGATGCACTATAGAGGGCTGAGTATGGTGCAAATAGAGGGATATAAAATATACCCATTATACTACCATATAAGAGCTTTTTTTTTTTTATCTTATTGGCACGCTTAGATCAATAATGTTTTTATTGTGACGCTATTTTGACATCCATCTGAATTACCAGATACTTTATATGATATGATACAGCTTATCATGTGAAAAAAATGGATGGAGATGTAGGTGGATATCGCACAGAGAAACAAACGATATGATCAAAACATTACTTTTGCACAAACAGCTTTTATTGTGGTGTTTTTCATCTTCGCTGTATACGATGTGCAACATGGTGAAATGCTATGTTTAAAATGTCTGTGTGGTTTTTTTTTCCTTTTCTTCTTATTCTGCTGCACGTGTTTATCAGAATATGTTTGTGTGTGTTATGCTTTGTTATCAGTATTCACTTTTTGTGTCTGATGCCCTTCGTATGTGTTTTGTTGTTGTTTTTTTTCTTTTGAGCTGTATTTTTGTAAGAACAGGATGGTTTTAATCCCTTATTTATAGTGGCGACTCTTCATTCCGGGTTTAAAGGCAAACCCAGGGTGGTTTTACAGATTTGAACATGCTCCCCAGTGTGTGGATACGGTAATTAGTTAGGTACGACCGGCTACTCTCAGCAGGACGCTGTCTGGAGGCGCTGCTTTGTACCCAGAACAAGATAAAGACGTCCTGTCGGAAAAAACACCGCACCTCAAGGATGACATCCTTTCTGTTTTCAGTTTGTAGCATGTTGTTTGCCGCATGAATATAGTCAATATTCATTTATTCGTAACATTTGAACTGTAAAAAAACGTGACCAAACAATTAAAGTATGGATGGGGTAACAATTTGTTGGATTAAAAATGTAAATTAAAGTAGGTCACCTTGCACACGTTTTGACGAACATAATATGATCCACCAAAACAAAGGAACTTGACAATGCCGGGGGAATGGCTGTGTACTTTAAAAATAAAAGAATAACAGTCGCAACATGATTGCAAGTAATTTGTGCCCATTTATGTGCTCGCAATTGATAATATCATGCTTATTTAGTTCTTTGTGCTATTATGTTAATATAAATACACTTCTGGGAAAGCATATAATTTGATGTCTGGTTTGTTTCTGTTTGGAAAGCAGATTCACAGATTGACCGTGGCAGGTGAGTGGCAAAGGATATCTACAGAAACAATTGTTAACAAGGGCAGCTCTAAAATGCAAGGTTGTTCGATGTACCAACTTTTAATTTTATATTTTAGTACATAGCTAATCCCACCATCATCATATTATTAATTTGAAAGAACCAAATCACTGTTGATTTAGATCCAATTCATATTGAACTGTAAGAGTATGAACTATTCTCAGACAGACCGCGACAGAAGATGATTGTGTTATTACGTTAGACTACTTAAAATGATATGAGATGAATATCATTCTTCAGAATATCATCTGTACAATTTCTGGGCAACACAAAAGATTATCTTAATGTAAGGATGAGTCATGGGGTATAATATACGGCAGATTCTAAACATTACAGCAAACGCCATTTAGGACAACCAGGCTAACTTTGCTTCGCAATCCAAAGTGCGTTATTTTGCCAAGCCACTTTTACTCTCTGTTACTTGAAAACACAAAATAAGGTATTTGGCTTACAAGATATGTGCGTTGCCCCCTTTCGGCTAAGTGCTGCCAAAGTTTGTTGGCTCAACACCTGGCTGTCCCGTGTTTCCGAATGAAAAAAAATAAATAAATAAAAGAATTGTTGCAATATTTGTGTGGTAAGCTACAGTGCTCAGAAATGACATACATACCCAGCACTGTCAAATGCCTATTTTTAATGGATTGTGGGAAACTACATGGCGTTTTGGAATTTGGTCGGCTGTGTGCTAGGTTGTGATGATACTATTAGAAGCAAATGATATTACTGATAATCTGTAGACCTTAGCTTGTACATTTGGAGATATGGCTTTTTCTGCTGCTTTTTGTGTTGGTTTGCATGCTTTGCCTTCTCCCACCCCTCACAGCAACCAGCTGCATTCTCCTCTAACTTGATAGCAATGCAGTTGCCCTCAATCTTCATCAAACATATACAATTACTGACGCAACTATTAGTTCCCCGGTATTATTATTATTATTATTATTATTATTATTATTATTATTATTATTATTATTATTATTATTATTATTATTATTATTATTATTATTATTATTATTATTTTTATTTTTTTTATTTTTTTTATTTTTATTCGAAATTGTGCACTGGTTACTTCGGAATTTGGAAAGATATATATGTTAACTGTTTAATAATTGAACATTGTGCAAGTGTGAATAAATGATTTGTATCTCGACTGCATCTTTAAGTATGAATGTGCATGTACGCATGAGTAATTTTGTACTTTAGCAGCATCTAACTACCGCAAGGTCCTCAGGTTGAATATCTAAGTCACCCATACCCATATACTATTAGCCCAGTGAGGCTTACCTCTGCTAATTTCAGTTCATGCTACACCTGGAGCTCAACTCAGTTCAACTCAGCAAGAGATATATATTTGGGTTCAATGTATCCTGGTTAGCTGTCAATCCAGCCCTTTTGCTACATGTTTTAACCAAAACTGTAGGACATGCTGCCTTTTATGCAAGACAAGAGTGTGTGTGTGTGCTTCTGTCAGGGACCATGTGCTATGCATATTTTTGAGTAAAATGATTCCACTTTCTCCAATCACAGGATCAGGATTGCTGAATAACAGGGCATTTGTTCAAAGGAAAGCTTTTTCGGAAATAGAGACCAATTATTTGAAATAGTCACAAACCTCAATTTAATATCTTAGTGTGTGATTTGCATATGTGCAAGCCTAATTGTGTTGTTCATTTTTTTTTAATGACAGAGCTTCTTGTCACTTTAAGGTATGTAAATTAGTATTGGTTCTTTTTGTAGCATACCAAAAACAAGTGTCTGGCGCTGTTTCTCCGTACCCATGTCGAATATTACCTTCCAGTCACTGCTCTAACAGCTTACGAAGACTTGTGTCTGTGTGTGTCCAATTGATCATTCGACAGCTCACCCAGGCAGTCTGACCTGCTAATCGTTTTCACCTCACCAAGAAAAGTGCATCTCCGAGGTACATATATCTTGGAATATATCTGAGAATAAAATTTGGAAAACCTTGCCAATTCGGTTTGACTATGGAAGCAAGCATGACAGATGTTACTTGGGTAACACCCACTGGTTATTTGAGCTACTCTGAAAATGTCAACAAAAGCACAACAGATATCAACGTGTCAAGCGTTCATACCGATAAAAACTTTTTAATCGATGAATTTAAGGCTACACTGCTTTTTGCTGAATTTGTCATCATTACTTGTTTTGGTGTGACTGGTTTATTAGGAAATCTATTGGTTTTAATCGTGTTAGTTGCAAGTAAGACTAAGGGAAAGACGATGGATATATTGGTGATCAATTTGGCTATTACAGATCTAACGTTTTGCATGCTTTCCATTTTCTATGCAATTAATACTTTTGAGGAAAATTCAATACTTGACAATGCCTCATGCAAAGTCCACTTCTATACACTCCATATAGCAGTGAACGAAGGGGCCTTGGTCTTGATGTTTATGGGTACCGTTAGATATATAGCAGTTATGCACCCTTTGAGGTCAAACATGTTGGAAGAAAGGTGTAAAATTCAGGCATTTATTTTCTGGTCGTGGTTTATATCGTTTACTATCAATAGTCCATTCTTATGGATGACAAAGCTGCGTTCTAAGAGTTTGGAAAATGTACACTACACATACTGTGTTTTAAATTCCGCTTATAAGAAGATTACCATGAACGTCATCTTTGTAATTAACTTTGCAATACCATCCTGTGTTTTATTTATCATGTATGGCCTAATGTTAAAGCAGCTTTACAAGAGAAACGGTTGCAGAATCAGAGGCAGTCATTCTCGACGAAGAATGCAAGCCAACGTGCGCGCTGCTGCAGTGATCATACTTGGCCAGACTGTGTTTGTAGTATGTTGGCTTCCAAGTCACATAGTATGGTTGCTACAACCCAACTTTTCATCGAACGATAGACGTGCCATTATCGTGCTTGTTATCAACAGTTTAAATCGGCTTGAAAGCTGCATCAATCCCTTCATATATGCATTCATGTCTGCTAATTTTAAAGACCGCTTTTGGGGTCTTTTTTGTGACAATTGTTAACAAAGCTCTAAATCAATATATATCCTATGGAATGAGAGTTGACATACTAATATATAGAAAGCAAGATAGATTTGTTTCATGCAATTTTGTAATATTACTGTAGATTGGATTCATGTAATCGAGTAATATTATTATAATGTTCGTTGCGTGAATGATAAATATTGGCAAATGACAACACAAAATATTTCCTTAACTCCTTTGCATCGAACAAGTTGAAAGCAAACAGCGGAAAAGGTCCTGTACGTCTATACACTGTGCTTTTCTTAAAAAAACAAATGAAGAAGAACCTCCTGCAAGATGAAGAGGTGCCAAAGAGACTATTTTCCGTCATATGTAAACCTGAAAAAACTAGGAAACACAAATTCTTAAGTTATTCCTTCTCGTGAATCAAAACACGCCCAACAAGTGCAAATCGTAATTACAAAAATGCAAAGAGACAATGATTAGAATTACTTCCAAAACCTAGATGATATCGAACTCAAAATGCCTAATTTCTGCAATATTCACTGAATTCAAGCACACAGCACTTGGATTTTTGCCCACATATATCTCTCATAAAACTTGATTTGGCAACTTTTCTAGGATATTGAATACATCTGTACAACTTTGACATATTATGGGATCAACAACAACTTTGTACAACATAAACATTCAAGGTGTTAAGTGAGTGTTAACAAACAGTCTGAAAGCCTGTACACCGTACCAATAGTCATAGGCACTTGAAAAAAAAATGAAACCAACACTAATGCAGTGCTTCCACTGCCTAATTACACAAAAAGTATCCAAATTAACTTTAAAAAAGTATAAAAAGTATAAATATGGACAACTCACCGGTATTGCAGCAAAATTATACTGTAACGAGAAGGCTGTCTGAACAGCCCATTCTCAGCTGACCTGGAGATTCATCACACTTGTGGCTCTGTGCACTTGGGACAGGCTCAATTTCACCCATGTACTGAGTAAGTCTGACTTTCATGGAAAAACACTAACATGTGCAATGTCAAGGCCCCAGTTGAAGTAGTTCTCAAGTTACAGCACTGAAGAGTAAAATTCATGTACATGCATGTTGCACTGTGACCACAGAAATTAGGTCAAGGTCACTCATATACTGTCTACACATGACCTTTACAGAGACGCATTTACATGTGCAACTTCAAGGTCCTAACTCAAAATTTAGTTATTAAGTGAACAGTAAATTTCGTGATTTTTGCCAAAAGACACAAAAATATCACCAAAAAATTCACTGGAACACAAACATTTATACAAACTTGGCAAAGACCCACCCAAGGTACATCTCCACCAAGTTTGAAGTGAACCTAGTGATTGTTTTTGGATAAAGAGTTGGAAATGTGAATTACCATTACAATTCCCATTCACTTACATAGTAATCAATAGCACTGTATGCATTAACCGATAAGTACCCAAATTGAAAAGTCAGGAAAAAAATCAGGGATTCATAGCATCCCCACCTTCTGAACAACTTTGTTTGTCCCTTCTAAAAGGAACATTCCCACTACGTTATAACATTATCTGAGTGACGGTTTTGGAGAAGTCGAAAATAGCAAAAACCACACTTCCATAGATAAAAAATGTTTGGAAAATGACAGTGCCACCTGTTGAACAGATTCAGGTCTAAGGGTCCCCATACATCTCGCTAAGCAATTTCGAAGCAATTGGCCAAGCAGTTTTGGAGATTTTTTAAAGATTTGCCTAAAAAAATTCATACAAAATCATGAATCAATGTCTGGAGAGAGGGCTTTACACAAGGGTGCAATGATATGGCGCAAGTTAAAGTTAGAATATAATTCAAGAACTAGTCTGATGGACAGTAGCGTAAGGAAGCTGTACGAGGAGACTACTTGGTCCTGACAAAAATCTTCTGGGAGGTGTATGTATATTTTGAGTAGACCATGTGTATCGTTAAGTAGTCCAATCACAGCTCTATAATGTTGCACGCTATTACCCATTTTGGAGGTACAGGAAAAAATAGCCTTTACTGGATACTTTGTGGGAGGAACATGTACAATACCAGCTGCAACATGTCGAAACACTTTGTGACTGATAGAACTGCTGACTTGATACATGCACAATTCGCAGATAATCAGTCTAACACAAGAACAAAAAAAAAATGTTCGATAGAACACATACAATACACATAACGAAAAATATGACCAAGGTAGTAACAAGGACCGTTTAGCGGGACTCGGTCAACAAAGAGAAAAAAAGAGGGAAGAAAAACAGTGTACACGTGAATAATGCATAAGGATTCACTCCCGTAATTCAACCTGTGGAAACACAGACAAACAGAGCAACCACCTTCTAGTTCACTCAATGGATTACAAACATGTATGTTTTATACACCAAAATGTGCGTAAGAATTTTTTACATCTAATAAACACCAGAAAACATGGGCATGAATGGGGAATTTTTCAGCAAATTGCCATGACAACCAGCTCTGCGTAGTACTACTTGCAATATCATTGTGTGCACAGTGTTGACTCCACCTGAATCACTGTGAATACTGGTGCCAGTGTACATACCTTCATAATATTCATGTCAGCTCAAATTCTACATTGTTTTCCACTATCAAGCCAAAATCTGCCTTTCTGGTAGCAATTTTTTTTTTAATATACGGCCCCTAGCATCCCTATAGGCCTCATATTTTATTGGCACTCTCCAATCATGTAAACTCAGCACAGGCATAATTATCCCCCGTGGAACCGTGATGCATGAATCAACATAATCATCAGAGGAAACAAAAATGCGGTTTGACGTACACCCTGCGATAAGTGATACACCATGATAAAACAGGCAGCACGTGTCTTCATAACAGGGCCCAGTATAAGCCAAATATGCTATAGGAAGTCGGCCACAAGCATGAACGAGAGAACTTATATTATAGATTTGCGCATGAATGGACTCAAGCACTTGTCAGTGGGCGAACTTGATTGTCTTTGGTCAACCACTTAACGCATGAATAACTTACTCTTGGTAGTATAAGGCAAAAACATATACAAGTGGATTGAATACATAATACGAAATAAGTAACTCGTCAGCTAAGAAACAGATCGTAAAAATGGCATGCAATGAAAATGAGAACAAACAGCTGCCCGATATGAATTCAAAATTTGAGGCCGTAAACAGATTGTTCTGTATATAAGCAGTCAAGACGGTATGAACCTCAATGATAATACAGAGGTTACACGTTCCTCCCCGCGGCGCGGATAGAAGTGTGTGGGCTACGTCACCAGTTCAGTTAGTCACATGGTATTGTATAAGGTCACTGTTGCATGCTTCATCCCTACACAACATGTAGACAGCGCACTGTCCTTACAGACTATTCACGCCAGTTTTTCTGACCTTTAAAAACAACATTGTCATAAATTACTAATGTTTATTATCACGAAAGCTCTTTCAAAGCGATTGTACACAAATGAGTGCCTATGGTACCGTAATTTGACTGGATTTTGCATTAGTTCGAGGTATTGTCAAAACAGCTAAATTTGACGGGGAACAGTTCGCGTTTCCATGTGACGATACAGCTAAATACTGTGTTGTTTTATAGAGTAGACCAATAATGTTAATGCAGCCTGATCGCACATAGTCGGCCAACTGCGTAATTTGAAGTCTTCTTTGTTTTACCCTTCTACATGGTACATATCCGCCAGGTTTAAGCTCAATATGAGTGACGGTTCTGGAGAAGAAGTCGAAAATAGCAAAAACACACAAAAAATCATAAAAAATAGAAAAATATCGCAGCGCCCTCTAGTGAACCAATTAAGAACTAAGAGTCCCGGGAAGTGTCCCTGTGGGATGTCAAAGCAATTGGGTGAGCGGTTTCGGAAGGGAAGATTTTTTAAGATTTGCCAAAAAAATGCACACAAAAAATTATAAAAAAAATCCAAATATCACTCGACCGTAACCATTTGAACAAACTTGGTAGAGACTCATCCAAGTCATATCCCCACCAAGTTTAAAGTGGATCTGACTGACGGTTTCGGAGAAGAAGTCGAAAATGAGAATTGTTGACGCCAGACGGACGAGGACGACGACGGACGGAGGACCATAAGATAAGCTCAGGTGACTGACAAGTCAGCTGAGCTGATAACTAAGCAAAACCCAAGGTTTTGTAACAAAACCCTGTGTTTTGCTAACGAAACCCAGGGTTTTGTGGTAAAACCTATGGTTTTGTTAGCAAAACTCGTGGTTTTGCTACAAGACCCAGGCTTTTGAAAAGCAAAACCCACGGTTTTGTGAACAAAACTCAGGGTTTGTGAATGATTAAACAGTACAACTTCCATACACATCCGCACTTGTTTAATGTCTGCAAAAAACTGTTCAATCAAGATAGGCCTACCAACTTAAAATGACAATTTGTTTCCAATACAATTTCCACACATCGTTCAACTTTTACAAGACAAATGAAAATAATTCAACTCCGACGTGACACCAATCATAATAAGCTCACTCAACATAAAATCCACAATAGAACCATATATACATGTATATATACCTATAAACTTTGTTAGACGCGGAGAGGACACAGACACGTTAATCTGTGGTTTGTAAAGTCTCTCTCGCGTCTCTTGAAAAATCCCTTAAATATATAACATCCCAATACCTTACATTTATATGATGAATTTTCCCCCCAAAATAATAATCTAGGCCTATATGCCTTTGGGCTCTAATGTTTTTTTAAAAACATTTATCCATTGAATTGGCACTTTTGGAATGATGATCTGAATAATAAACTTAGTTACTGAGTTAGGTCCTCAGTATTAACAGTAAACCTATGATTATTAGTTAAGTTCCAGTAATTTATTAGAACTTTATATGGTATAAAAATAACAACTATTAGTTTTATACGATGCACCAACATCAGTGCAAGTAATATGCCTAGCCAAAGTTGAATTTAATTTTTTCAATTGAGTTAAACTTTACGTGGTAAATATCGATCTGAATGACCAGTTATCTAAATGTTCACACTGGCAAACGATGAAGTTGCATCCATCTTTGTGTGAAAAAAATAGACTGGTCCCTTTCATTTTGCATGCGATCGAGTGGTTTCTGCCGATTTGCAGCGCATTGTGTATTGAACGGCGCTGAGATTACACATTTACATCATGAACATTGTGGCTTTAACCCAAAACACAACACGAACACAACTAATATTGGCGATATGAGAAGAGATTGGGTATATTGAAGGGCTTCAAGGTACCAACACCCGGGTAGTTCTGTGGCTGCCTGATGCACGTGCACCGTAACTAAACCGTGTTTCAGGCAATGGGCGCGGATTGTATGGTAATTGACAGCGCCATGCGCACACGTAACATGGGAAAATATAACCAAACCTCTCTAATGTTAATAGTAACGGGACCACTAGAACACGCTCCTGTAGTAATACAAGTTGGTAATATCTAGGCGACAAGTTATCCCGTAGGTTGTAACCTGTAAGTGTAAAGCATAAATCGATTAAGGTCCAGCCTAAGCAGTTGTGAAGTGTGGACTGGGTCAACAGCATAGATGTGGTAAATGGGCATAATTTATCCAAGATAAACCCATGACAATACTGTTGCATATGCTCAGTAAACATGCACTTATGATTTATAAATGCCTGTGATGCTTAATCAACTACGTGTTACGAACTTAAAATTTTAAATTGCTAATTAACAGAAAGCAAAGCTGAATTAAAGTGCAGGGCATGCACTTGCTGAATGAACAGACTCGAGCGTTTTCTCCTAGGCGTACACATCGTCTGTTAATGTTTAATGACACATGACTAAGTACATCATAGAAGTAGTAATTGTATGTGATAATGATTATTGAATCAACACCTTGAACACAATAAGACCACTATAGGCCTATATCTTGTCGAATGCTGAGCTTTGAGACGTTTATCATGCAGGTTTGTTGAGTAGGCCTACATAAAACTGGGTTTCCATGTGCGCGTACTGCGTAATAATTGCATGATTAACTTAAAATTAACTACCCCATTTCCATGCATGCGTGGTGCGTGGTGCGTAGTGCGTACTGCTTGTTGCCTATGCGTTTCAATCGCTCTGTGTAGCGATTTTGTTCGCATCACGCAGGGTAGACGCGCGTAACATACACAAAATGGCGCCAAATCCTACCAAAGTAAACATACATACGTACAGTATACGCCTGGTTTGCGGATACATGGAAAATGGTATCCGCAGCACGCAATACGCACCCCCAACTACGCAATACGTTGTACGCAATGCGCAATTCGCGCACAAATCGCATACGTTTATCACCAGATATACCACGCATTGCGTCAAAGTACTATACATATATTATATGATGCAGAAAGACAACTGTCTGACACATGTAGCTTACTAGTAACTGTAGTAAGCATAGTGGGCCGAGCATTGATGCATGCGTCACACATGTGACACATGTGGCTTACTAAGGTAAAACCTTGTACTTGGGCGAGCCCTGTTACGTACAATAATGTCAATATGCATGTGTGACGCGGTATGTAGCATTTACATTAATTAAGTAAATTGAGACTTCTGTTACGTCAAAAAGGCAGTAGAAGGACTGTTAACAGATCTCATGCACCAGGTTGTGGTACATGTGTCGAACAAACTACAGCATGGGCTCAGTGTATGCGATGCAAGCTTAACTTACTAAAATATTGAGGTAAACGTCCTATAAATGAGTTTGAAATAGACCATTTTCTCCCTCTCATCATTTCCATTTCCATTTCCATTTACAAGTGCCGTACAGGCGAATTTTTAATATAAACTAGTGGTATATTCAAGACACTGGAGTTGGCATATGATATATACAGGGATGTAACAAGCCTAACAACGCATAAGCCTAAGTGACATTTCTTGACGATGGTTGACAAAAGGCACCCATTTTGAGCAACGTAACGTTGGAAATCATTGGCGCCCTGACGACAGTGCTGATAAACAAAACTAATGCTTTCGCAGATAGCCTACTAGACCAGATCGAGCAACGACATAATGCTAATTAAGGCCCATTAACTGACAGTGCCATTGATGATATTGCCTTATCACAGGCACTTGACCTTTTGAGGACGGCCAGGAGATGTTTAAAAAGGAGTTCATGATGGAAACATAGGACGTTTTGCCAACAGACTTGGATGATCTCGAGCAAGATTGGAACTGGCAAGAATCGCCAAAGCAAGAGGAGGAAGAGACAAATACTGGGACACGTTTTTGGTGCCGCGGTTTCTCTCGAAAATATGAAAAAATTGCAGTGCGAGCAGACTGCGGCAAACACCGCAAGATCTACTATCTGGGCCACATGCGAGTTTGAGGCCTGGCGGGAGTCAAGATCGGAGCATGCTCCGGTGCCTACTCTTCAAGAATTGTGTTCCTCTGTAGTTGAGTTGGACTTGTATATGTCTTCTCTTATTTTGGAGACCAGGAAAGCATACAGGAAACCGTACCGTCCCAGATCTCTAGGCCTATATTTATTGTGTTGTGGAATCCAGAGCCAAATGAGCGAAATCGAAGTGTATGACAAAACTATATGGACCAAAATAGTGCCCAATTTGGAAACTTTACGAGAACATTAAACGCACGGATGAGACAGCTGGCAAGTGAAGGTCATTGTTTTTCAAAAAAGAAAAACAATAAAACAAAAAACAAAAAAAACAAACCAAACAAAAAACAAAAAAAAAACAAAAAAAACAAAAACAAAAAACAAAAAAAAAAAAAAAAAAAAAAAAAAAAAAACAGGCAGAGCCTATTTCGCCAGAACAGGAAGATTTTTTTTTTTTTTTTTTTTTTTTTTAACATCTTTAAACTATTTTTCCTTTGTAGGGAAGACGAACACCGAGCCTTAAAACGAGACTATCTTGTGTTAGGCCACGATAATGGAGAATATTACATCAAGTTCAAAGGATGTACATCGAAACATTACAATGGCGGGTCAGACACAAGGCATTGGCAGCAAAAAATTGGAAGCACTACACAGAACCAGGTAAATCGAGATCACTTGATGATGTATGTGGAAAGTACCTTTCATGTATTGAAACTTTTGAGGATGACAGTTTTTACCACTGTGCACTTGGTGGTGGGAAACAATATGCCTTTTCCAAGCAGCCTATTGTGCCTAGCTAGAAGGCAATTTCACCAACCACAGCGGGACGCACACGTTGCGATACCAATTTCTTTCAAGCGGGCACCGACGAGCAAAACTTTAGTGATGCGCCGAACGGGGCATCGGTCTAGTACTGGGGTTCGTGCCTATAATTTATAAGTGACATAAGGCTGCCGAAGAAGTTAAATTGTCAATGATTCTTACCTCCCCCCCCCCCAACCCACCCCCTACCAAAATGTGTCAATGTGTTGGTGTTAATGCTAAAATTAAAAAAGGAAAACACCAAAGACTTGGGCAGGGCGTTGGTGTTTATTGACAATAACCCGGTCACTGATGCCGCGAGTAGAATATTTCCTGAAATGCTTTCTCCTCTGAGGCGTAGAGTTTTTTCAAAGTTGACAAATTGTTAATCAAATGTTAATTTCAAGTTGTCTAGAATATATGTCTAGGCCTGTGGGCGTTGCCGGGTTACCGACAATCTGTCAATAATATGCGCACGTGCGCTACCAATTTGCTTAAAGCAGGCACCGACAAGCAGTTGGTGATGCACAGAACCGGACAATCTTGTACTTGTAGCAATATACTATAAGCACCTTCTCATATTGCTGTTAATACAGCCGTACCATTAATGAATATATTTGTTTATTTATCTTTAGTTTATTTTTTGTTTTTTACTTTTCAATAAATATTTGAACTGTTTTTGTTGTGTTTGTCCTTTTTAGGACTCCATGCTCGCATCAGTGGGATATCACGTGCTGATATTGCACGGTTTGGCGAGCTGATATTGCATTGCAAACTGTGCTGTGTCAGAAATAAACCCACTGCCAGATTAAAGGAGTCCAAAGGGTTTTGCCACCCGCTATGTGCCAAGGCATAAATAACGACGCCACCACCAGTGCCATATGCACTGGGTCTGTACGTAGCGGTGGCTGAAAGCCTTGACTCATTAACAGCTCGTAAGGGAAGTTACTGTGAAGCCATGTTTCGGACAGGATGATGATATCTAAGTTCTACGAAACTGCCAGTAGATGTAGTTCATCGAGTTTACCTTCGCTTTTGAAGCCACGGACATTCGCATGACAAATGGAGAAATGTTTCGTACGATTGTACACCGGCCCTTGATCAGGATGAACGTTGAAACGAAGCACGTAACATTTGGCTGTTACGTACCGCATTTCGCAAGTTTGAGAAAATGCTGGAGATGTTTGTAAGAATAGAAGTGTCATGATAGTAAATCACGAGATTACTTGACCATGCATTCTTAATGGTGTCACAATGAAAAAAAAATGACTTTTCGTTTGTAAAAGAGCCCAATAGTGGCACTATATTGCTGAGTACATATGCCCACTACATAAGTAATAGAAAATGTTTATCAGACAATAAACACTGCGTAGCATAAACCATTGAGTCATATTAAATCTTAAGATTTGAATAAGTTTGGTATTTATCCTTATGGTTAACATAGACATATTACATAGTATAACATAATTTGAAAATATGTATACCGTAGAATGAAGGCACAAGACACTCCAATATATGCAAGGTACCAATCAACTATGCGACATATCTACACGTGAAATGCAAAATCAGTATGTGCCTGAAAAGACTGAATGTAGTGCTTATATATGACAAACAATTGCACAGTGTCAAACAGATGCGTATACGTGTACATTTAATGTACGAGAATTTGTGAACAAGTAACTTGGAACAAAGTAAGCTCCCGTTTACCCAACACACACACAAGTAGATATGACTAAAACATAAGTAATATTGTTCTCTCTACAACGGGCAGGCGACAGGTTGCGGTAGGCGTATATCGTTCGAAAACTCACACCATAAACTATTTCAGCAAATCGCCATAAATAAAAACATACGTAGTTGTTTGCGATGATGGAGATGAAGCCATGTGGTATAAGCTTATGGAGAAAAATACGATTACACATAGTCGAAAACAGGCAAACAGAGAAACACGTGAAGTACATGTAACTCATTTGGTATTTTGTAAAAATCATTATTCGAAGAACATGAGCTAAGTCCTGAGAACTAGGACACGAAAATAGAACATACAAACAAAAACACATAAAAAAGAAATAAAGGGCTAAAGTTGGAGATAGTATACTGCGCATGAGCTGGATCACGTAAGAATGTCTTGCTTGAGGTGATGACCATTTTTATGAATCCACTGACGAAAAAAGCTACACCAACAACAGGAGACCAAAACAAAAGTATATGATCCAAGATCTACATAAGGCGTGAATAATAAAATGTTTAACGATGCTATTTTGCTCGAGACTGTATGTATACACGGTATAAAGTCGACAATCAACATTGTTAAATCGCTCTTCTACCAAGATCATCAATTGTGCATAGAAATATATAAAAACGTAAAAGAAAAAAGAGTAAGTAAAAAGTCATATTCCCTTCGGCAGAATTCAGTGGACAGAGTATATGATCATGATACACAAGTCAAATCGATTGCACGTAAGTGAGAGACAGAGTGAATGCACCCAACACGTGAAGAAACTTGACAAACGAGGTATGCATTGTGAGCCTTAATGTTTGTGAACTTGTCCAGGTTTCTTAAATCCCTTATCTCAACGAGCTGTCCTTCACTGACAGTACCCCAGGCAGCATATCTGCGCACACACAATCTACCGCCCAACAATACCAGAATTTCATCATCTTTCCCTGTTTAGAATTCGGCCATTGTAAAGAATGTTTGTCCGCTCCTTTGTTAAGTCCTCGGACACAAATGTACCACGGACTTGACGCCTTGATGAATAGATTTTTTTGCCTAGCCCTGTAAGATGTGAACTTGACAACTAGAAAAAATTGATTTGCTTGTCACAAAATCAGTCTGTGTGCTTAGAAAACTTTTAAAGATTTCCTATTCAGTGTTTGTGTTTGTGACATAGCCACATCCAATAAATCAGTATCTTCCAACCTATTACAGATAGACACAACTCCGGCAGCAATATTTGTTTTTATGTGGATATGTCAAAAAACTATAAATTGAAGTTGGAAAGGAACCTCTTGAAATCTATGATAGTTTTGAAGCTAGTCAAAGATTTAGCTTGTGTGCACTTGCCTAATTTGCATAAATCAAACTGCTGCAACTTTGATTTATGGTTCATTGGATGCAACTATCCTACAAATCTATCAACTGAAGTTTGAATCACACCTCAGTCCATAATAGTTTTTAAGGTATTGAACACATTTTGTTTATTCACCTAATTTGTACCAATTAGAATGCTGCAACATTCGTTCATGTTTCATTCGGTGCAGCTATGTCACAAGCCTACAAATAAAAGTTGGACTGACACCTATATAATAGTTTTGGAGATATTAAACTTTTGAATGTTTCAAGAGCTGCTAATTAGTATGATTTCAAATGGTACAGTTTTCGTTCACGGTCCATTAGATTGACAGGTGTTACAAACCTGTATGTACTACTTTAAATTTTGTGTCTATTCATAATAGGTTGGAAGATACGGAGCTTTTAAAATTTTAATTGCCCCTAATTTACATAATTTTAACATGACATTTAAAAATGAAGATAAACCCATTTATACTATAAAGTAAAAATAACTAAATCAACACCAGATTCCCATGCTTTGTAAATCTGGGGCACAAAATGGCCGCAACAAGTGAAACGTCTATACATTGATATACATGTATTTATAAGTACATGTATTTGAGTTTCACCATTACAGGAACATAAAAACATTTAAATGACCATCTCTACTAATATCAACTATTAGGCTCACCGTATGCACTGTCACACATAACATTCAACTCCACAAAGCTCTTACAGAAATCTATGTGTGTAACTATTGAGTGTCATCACCTTGAACGTGTCAGCGAGTTTGCACAGGCAACATCCAACTTGACATAACTCCTATGGAACAAAAATCTATACCACAGTACACGTACATGTAAATTTCAAGCAAACCTTTGGCCTTTTCTTTCATGATTGGACCTGAGACTGGGATGTTTTTACAATGCATCACAATGAGCTATTGAAACATTGCCTCATTTAGCTGTTCATGGATGTCGACCTTCACTCTTTTCCTTTTAGGGTTTATGTTTTCCTTAAGAGCTGACATGATGTCTGCTTTTCTTTTGACAATGTTGCCCACTGCTCCTTTTGATATTTCATACTCTGCCACAATTCGCCTCGGTGATTTACCCTCAAGTTCGTTAAGTATTTCTGGTCAGTAACTGAGTGTCAGAAATTTTCTGGGTTTCATTGTGACGTGTACACTGCAGAATTTTGTGCTGTTAGCTTGACTGGCAGGAGTACACACTGAACTGATCTGATGCTGTTGGTAGACTACATATGGAAAACTTTCTTGTCTCATGGGTTAAAATGATGGAACATCAAGGCAAATCACCCAGGTGGCATCCAACCACACACTTACTGTTTCAGACAAGTCAGCTGTTATGTTGATAACCTAATTCTGGTTTTAGTCCACAAACATACTGGCTGGCTGGCTGGCTGGCTGGCTGGCTGGCTAACACTCCACTGTTAGAGATGGTAAGGAAATTACCCTGCGTGGGCTGGAGAACCTGCAGCTGGCTAAGGGGATGTGCCCCGGTGCAAAAATGTAAGTTTGAGAAGAAAACAATCCAAATACAAATGCTGATCACATTTTTCTAAAGTGCACAGTGTGGCAGATTTTGGTATACATTTAAGGTGTCCACTGCCCATTGTAAGGATGTGCCTGCTAATGGGGTTTTCACTGTATGTAGCTACCAACACAGTCTCCCTTGGGACAGAAGGTCAGCCCACAGCACTGGGCCATGGCAACCCTGTCTGTGTAATGATAGGCATGGAGGCTAGGCTCTCACAGTACAAAACAGAGACTAACTTGTGTGTGTGTGGGGGGGGGGTTGTATTCCAAGGAAACTCAGTGAATTTAACATAAATTGAACTTCTCAACTTTGTTTGCATGCTATAGGATTTTGCTTTAGCCACAGCCAACATATCAAGCTGTGAATAACAACTCTATCTAGAAAACTTTTGAAGATATGTAAGATTTAAAATTCCCACAAATGTGCACCTAATTTGCATAATTTTCAAAATCATGACTGTTCCAAACAATATGCACAACTTCACTAATAGGCCTATGTCCGTGCAAAGTTTGGTACTTTTCTGAACAATAGTGTCGGAGAAAAGCTGATCACAAAACTGGCACACTGAAATAAATAAATAAATAAATGAATGAATGAATGAATGAATGAATGAATGAATGAATGAATGAATGAATGAATGAATGAATGAATGAATAAATAAATAAATAAATAAATAAATAAATAAATAAATAAATAAATAAATAAATAAATAAATAAATAAATAAATAAATAAATAAATAAATAAATAAATAAATTAATTAATTAATTAATGTAATTAATTGACCTTTGCTTTCAAGAGGGTATAAATTTGGACTGGGTTGTGCTAAATTTTTAAGATGCAAGTGGTCCAATTTGAATAAAGGAATGGCCCATTTTATCAGAAGTAATGGGGGCTTAGGAGAAATGATCCAATAAAACCTTTTCTGTAAGAACATAGATTATGCCACGTTTCATACTTATTGATATTTTAAGTTGTGAAAAAAATATTTTGAGCATTCTAAGGCAAATTGTACAGTTTTGATCAAAATTAAAAGGACAGTACCCCTAAATTTGGAATTTTTTGGTTCCTTCCTTTTGGCTGAAAGGTGGACACAGGGTTGCTACTATCCCACCACCCCGATTGCATTATGGATTTGCATGGGTTGGCAGTGCATCTATATGAAAATTGCCGAGAATAAACCCCATGTTACAAAAGTGGAGCTTTGTAGAAAATGTGGAATTTTTTTGGAAGATGGCGGATTTTGGAAGTTGAAATTCAAAGTCGGGTCCGAAGATTATTTCTTTCCAATTTGGACCTACATCTTACTGATTGTTTCAAGATAGTATTCTTGCAGTAGATGGCCAAATATTTTGTCATCACATTGCTTGTACAAAATTTAATCAAAATATATGTACATGACTTCTGGATATTTGGGTAAGCAATGGCTGATGGGTCAGAAATGAAATGGACATGTTTGATTAACATGGCCTATTTATTAGACCGGAATGATACCATAATGTGGATTTATATCTGTGGAAAGAGGATATATAAAGGTAAGTGACCATAACACAACTTTTGTACCACTTTTTAAAAATTTCTTATTTCTATGTGATATAAGTTAATAACATGGCCGCCATGTTGAATTTTGTATATCTTGGTGACGTCACAGCGTAAGGCTTGGCCTGGAACCGAGGCTTGCTGGTAGCCAATCAATCTCCTTCATGTCTCAGCATTTCGACTGACTAGCAGACTGGTCAGATTCAGGTATACGGCCCTTGTTACCTGCCATGCTGACAAATCAAAGTTCAATGGCGATATATTTGAAAAGCATGAAGTGGTGTCAACTCACATGTATGGCCCATAGTAATGCCGAGGGAACCAGCGAAATTGTCCACTGAGTCCTCAATGCATCATAGCAAACCGAAGGAATTTGATTAAAAACCACTGGTGTAAATCCAGTAATATTTGGAAAATCTTTCCCACACGATACTCTGAGCGTGTCAAGCTTTTCAAGATGGCCTCCTTTTCTTTAGGTCTGACATGGGGTTTACCGGGAAGAAAGTAAGGGATCAGAACTGTACAGGACTTTCTGGAAGGGTGCTGGGAGAACAGAAATTGAATTTAGAATTAGAAGAGAAGAGAACAGAGTTAACTAGGGTGACATGTTTTGGGGAAGGAAAGGGAAAGGCGGTCGCCCTTTTCAGGGCTCATAGGTCTGTGTGCACAGGACATGGGGATTGCCTGAGCCATGGAAGCCGGAAAAAGGTCAGAGAAAAAGTGTCCTTTTTTGCCACTTATTGATTCTGCAACGCAGAGTTACACTTTCTCGAAATCAAAGACTCGACCAATCACATTACATAAAATCACATCACCATGTTCCTAGACTCGTATCTTCATAATTATGGAATAGCCCTATTACAGTTATTCATTCTTTATATAAGTTACATGGTATGGGAGAGTAGCATTTTCCTTCTAGGATGACCAAACTCTCACGTTGCTCCTAGCTATAATCTACGGTACAGGGACATGGGCCTGCTTGCCAGGCACCGGTGGCAGAGGGCATTTGTGTAAATAATGAAACACTGTCAAAATGTCCCGAGTAAAGGAAACGGCTTTGTTTGATTAGTTTTGGAGTTGTATATTTTTTGTAAGTCTGTGCTTCATTTATGACCACAAGAATTTACTAATAAAGTAAAACTAAAGACACGCATGTAAGGACCACAAGAATTTATTAATAAAGGAAAACTAAAGACACGCATGTAAGTGAGGGCATTGGGCCTAGTTGGTTTCGCAGGAAAATTAAGATCCAGACGGGTCATTAGTTGTGCCAGCGCCCTGGTCATGTGCAAAGTTGTTGACGGCTCAAGCGCGCTCATTAAAGCTTCGAATCCAGGTGCTAGCAAAACATACAACTGCCCCGTTTTGTGATCATGGTGCGAGTTTTTCCCCCATCCACGAATTTCAAGGAATTCTATTCGGCCATGTACTATGATTTGTACACTTTTAGGTAATTTTTTAAACCTAGCCAGTAGCCAATGGTTGACCTTGAAGAGGAAAATTAAATCGCCAAAGATGCACGATAATTCTTTGGATTAGGTCCGCTTGAAATATCAAATTAAAATGTCCAGAAATGTTAAGAGGTTTTTCCAAAAATATGGTGGTGCTATCCAGCCGGTCAGACATTCATGGTATATCTGCAGATAATAATTTTGGTTCCAATGCAATACACCTTGGACAATAATTACTGTTTCAGGCAGCAAGATCGATTTTTTACGGAAAGTTATCATCAATGTCTCTGGAAAGTCGCAGTGGTGGTACATGTGTTGATGCAACATCTTTACATTCATTCCTTTTTACGGCACTCATGCCTTGAACGAAATGTCTAATATTTGTTTTACCCGTGGCATGGACATGCCCGAAGATCGAATTACAGCCTTTTCTGTTACTTTGATCAGGAGTATGCGATGAGTCCATATGCCCGGCATGAGGACCCAGAGAACACCAGTTTAAAGCTCAATGATTGCAGGCTATTTCTGATACTCTGTATGGATTAGACTTTTAATTTTAATTTGGTGCACAGTTTGTGTTTATCGGTGACTTCTCCTTGATTGACGGGTTTAATAAAATTGTTATGAGCAATAACAAGCATGCAGAGAATAGCTCTGACTCAACACATTTTTCCACATCATGAACGCTTTTATCATGACAACCCCACTCAGACTGTTTGGCTATTTTTGCGGCTTGGTGTATGTCGTATTCCGACACCAATAATAATTAAAAAAAACAAACCAAAAAATACGACGACTTGGTCTTGGCTGCTACCTTTTAATGAAAGTTACGTTGTACTTTATACAAGGTATTTTATACAGGCTCTGACATGACCAGTCTATTACGCGAGAAACACGACATGAAATCCTGAAGTATGGTGCATTAGACTACTGCAACAAAATATTTATAAAGTTGACGCTCATGCTCTAACAAGCGATAAAATGAAAAATAATAGCAAGAAATATTGGACAATTGGACTATAAATCTCACCGCAACTTACTTTACATGTGCAGCGCTGTGTTAAGCTGTTAGCCCATGGTTAGTAGAAAAGGGACCATGCCCCTTCAAAACCCACGAACGGGTAGACGATTGCTCCCAGTTGCTCTCTGTCCATATCTATTCTCCGCGGCAAAAAGGTCGCTTGCCGGGCGGTACTCGCCTTTAATGTGGTTAAAAAAAACAAAACAAACAAACAAACAGAAAAAAAAAAAACAACTTTGCAGTTTTGTGTCACAGACGAATACGCACGGTCAAAATGAACATGGGAATGATAGCAGCCAACGCAAAAAATGGTGAATGACGAAACAAATAAAGATTAACATGAAAAAGACTACAAGTTTGTAATAATGCATTTCTGTATTACTGCGCTGAAATAATTTTAACACATAATAGACTTTTTCATCACACTTTTCATCTCAGAAAACTTGGTACATTTAAGAAAAAGGTACTTCCTCTCGCTGTTTGTTTATCGATTCAGGCATGGCACGAGGGCAAAACTGGCCGTAGATCGCTTGCGGCGATCCTGGCCGGTTTTGCCCACAGGCGCTCGTAACGTTCAGTTGGTCAAGCTTTCGTGCTGATATATACGCGGGATGGTTGGAGGTGTGTGTGTGTGTGGGGGGGGGATGCAAAGAGGGTGAACCTGGAACATCTATACGTTCAATGCCCCACATATGGCCATATCTGCAATAAAATATTGTGTATTCATCTGCGCAGTCAATTATTTGTTCTTAAAAATACAATTGTGAAAATGAGCACCTGCAAAAAGAGACGAGCTCAGACTTTCTTGTACATTTGCTGTGGTTTGAGACAAAGACAGGTTTCTGACTGGTTGACTTGAGAATGTAGGCCTATGACAGGGCTACCACTGCTACGAGAATGTAGGCCCATAACAGGGCTGCCACTGTTATGCCATTGTTGGCCCACAACAGGGCTGCCACTGTTATGAGGATGTAGGCCTATCACAGGGCTGCTAGTGGTACGATCAGACACATGATTAGGGCTATTGTCACTATTACTATAAGCAGGGACAAATGTACATGAAGGCCTAGGCCTATTCGTTAGTGAAGAGCATTGTTGGTTAGTTGCCATTTGGTCAGATGTCACAGTGTGTGTCGGGCGCGCCTTGCCATATGTATGAAGTGCAGAAGAAAAACTCTTCCGTTTGGCAAGGGGTGGGGCATCCAGGTATGAAGCCAAGCTCGAGACATTTTTCTGGCCACTTACAGTATATGTATCCTTGGCTTCATACCCAGCTGCTGAAATCTCTGACACACATTTTCCTCAAGCAATGGTTTGTGTAAATTTTTATTTTGACAGACCACCTTTCTCTGACATTGTTTTCATGAAAGTGTACAGTTTGTTAACTCCTACAGGGCAATTTTCATACCATGGACTGTTTTTGTCAAGTTGTTTATTTAAGAATTAAACTTCCTCTCTAGTGTAATTACGGGCGCATGGTTGCAGTTTGTGTGACAGGCATTTCTGATGACGCACGATAGAATTATACTAGAGAGGAAGTTTAATTCTTATATTTACATTTAACATCAATTTCTATTGACATGAGAGTAAGTATTATCATTGATAGTTGATTCAAAATCGTTTTTAGCTTGTTAATTTACAAAAAATCGCCTTTTTGTTTATTAGTGGGAGGAGCCAAGTAGGCGGGGCTACTACATCAGCCATCAGTTGTCAAGGCAACTCCTGGAACACAAAACTAGGAAAAAAATAGTTCCGAATAGCACAACAACTTTATTTCAATAAAGCTTGCAAAACCGGTAAAAGAAAACATTTAGGCAAGTTTTGACGAGTAGATATGCAATTCTTGATCATCTGATACCGTCTTCCCATTATGCTTAGGCCTATGAATCAAACGCTTCGGCAGTACTTTCGGCGGAAGCTTAAATAATGACAAAGTGCGTTAAGAGGATATTATTGCGCAGCACGTTGGTTGCACGAGATGCTCTAGTGTAACCATTGCCTCATGAACTACACTACCGTTCCTATTCTTTCAATACTAACAAAAATAACAAATGTAAATATTACAACGTGGCCTCTGATACAGTGCATCACATTTAAGCTGGGTTTCCATGTGCGTGTATTGCGTACTGCGTAGTGCGTTATAATTGATTGACTTAAAAATAACTACCCCATTTTCATGTGTGCGTTGTGCGTGCTGCGTATTGCCCGTGCGTGTCAATCGCTCTGTGTAGCGATGTGTGCGCATCACGCAGGGAAGACGCGCGTAACATGCACACTGTGTTTGGGGGTTTTCCCACCACGTGGTCGCGATTCCGCATACCAGAAGCAATTAAGCATGGGATTTTCCAAGGAATGCTGAGTGTGAAGGCTAGGGTTTCAACCTGTGACCTATTTATGGGCAGCAAATACTTTGCCTAATTAATTAGCCATACACGTATGGTATAGGCCTACACATGCAGGCGAATGAATTGTTATGTTTATTTCTATGGCTACTAACTCTGCTGTAAATATGTGTTTTTTAGACATGACAGATTTGCTTATTTTCGATACAAATGTACAAATTTCATTGAATATAATAGAAGTCTCGGCAACACGTAAGCCTACTCACCAGTGATGGAATTCAAAAACAAAACAAAGAATGGCGCCAAATCCTACCAAAGTAAACATTGTAGGCCTATACGTCCAGTATACGCCTGGTTTGCCGATACATGGAAAATGGTAGGCCTATACGCAGTACGCAATACGCACCCCAACTTGGCCTACGCAATACGTTGTACGCAATGCGTAATACGCGCACATGGAAACCTAGCTTTAGGATTTAGTTAGCTAATGTACTTTTTAAAGGCCTTCACTGGGCAGTCACTGTCGGTCGGTTGTGCGTACACAACACATTGCTTCTCATTTTCTATAGGCCCTAGCATTCATTCCCTGTCTTGTCTTTTCAGTTTTATTGTACCTCATCTTGATATATTCCACACCCTCATCATCTTTACACACTACAAATGAGTCCTTTTTCAAGCTACGCAGCCTTTCCCGACTCCGCCTTCCAAAATGAATATCAAGAATGAAAAACACCCTATCTTGTAACCCCTGAGGTGTGTCAAGAAATACATATTTGTACAGTCTCCAAATGTCACCCTCAAGAATTGTTCCTTTTCCACATGATGTGGCTTCGCCATCCTTCCTTACTTTTGCCAGGTAGCCACTGAAGACTTTATTTGCAGATTGAAACTCTCTATCCGCCATCAAGTTTATTTGACGATCAAATGGAGGGGAGGTCATGTATCGGTTTAAGCCAGATCTGATCGACACATATGAAGATTTTTTTTTTTTTTTCGGATCCCAAAGTAAAACCTTCTGAGGAGACCTGCTAGTTCATCGGCTGGAAGATGCTCGAACTCTCTACTTTCATGGTTTTCAATCAACCAATCTGAAACAAAGTGATAATATTATTATCTTTGAAAAATTCACTTCTTTGCCAATAATAATGTTTTAGTATCAGTTGGTGTTCTCTAATAGGAAACCAATCCTCCAGATAAAAATTAAACAAGTTTTCCTTTTTTCCTCAAATTAATGATAATTTAATCGTCTGTGGAGTACGACGATTGAAAATTTATTCATCGATTCCATGCCAAAATCATGTAGTCCTGTACATGTGTGTCGGCCTACTTATAGAGAAAATTGAATTCTATTTTGTGGTTGGCTTTTTAAAACTCATAACAATAGGCCTAAATTAGCTAGGCTTTTATATGAACGTTTGATTTTTTAAAATTTAGCCTTTGCAATCTACACAACATTAAATTGATGTATTTATATTAAATGATGTTAACTGGCCGCAAAAGACGTGTTTAACTTGGCCACAGCCTGCAGCGCCATCACTTAGCTGCAGCCGTGGGTAAATGTGAGTCTACATGCAATACCCCTTACGGTTATCTGAAGTAAGGCCAAAGCCCGAAGATGGCGTCAAATTCAACTTTGAACGAAGGAACGTTTACACACAATTCTACGGTTATTTGTGTTATGGTGGACTCATATATCTTACTCAAAAGATAAGAAATGGCTTAGTGACTTATTCAGCGTAAGTACAGGCCGAGGGCAACTTTTAGTCATCATAATGGAAAGAATTGAAAGTTTTAGCAGAAGGTAGAGAACATGGAAACATGAGCGGACCAAGGTCTCGATAAACTTCAGCCTAATTTGTGTCTGTGTTTATAAACCTTGGAAAACACGGACAGCCCAGTTTGTTTGTGATTTTGTAGAATCGGCAAGCAGCTCTTAGGCCAATTTCTGAATTTCTCAGGTGCATCTACAAATCTCTGGGGAACAACAGGTCTTTCACAAAATTCTTCGTGTATTGCCATTGCCACAGAAATCGAACTCGTAGCACCCTCTTCCTCGACATCGTCCATAAAAATAGCAACATTCTGCTCACAGAGCTTGGAGATTTGCAGGATTGTTGTTTTGTTATACATGCGACCTGTGTCCAATTCCATCAAATTACAAGTCATGTAGCTTAGAGGGCTTTGACAGCTTAATATCACACAATGTGTGCCGGTTCTGTTGTAATTTACAAGATTCCCTACATCAAAGTCCATGGCGGTGCGTCGAACCATGTTGTTTGGTTGTTTGAATTATACAAATGCTGTGGCGGCGTCTGCCAAAGAAACCAGCGCGTGCACCTGATGTGCATGTGATAGAGTTGTGATTGGACAATCATTTGATCTAGCCGTGCACTTTATCAGCGGATTTAGTATGGGCGGTGATTTAACAAATACGATGGTTTTGTGCTTTTATTGACTCCGCCCATATTAGAATATTGATTAAATCACAAATGCAGATTCTGTATTTGAACAAAATGTGGCACCAAAAGTTTTTGGACAGCAAATTTGTATCCACTTCTAAAACGGCCTTTTGTGTTTTTTAAGAAAGGAAATGCTTTTCTAAAATAATGCTTTGACTAGGTTGTGTTTAACGTGCTGTGTATGCTTGAACAAATGCATTTGGTGCCTTGCACACCTCTTTCAGCTAGTGGATTTATGGATTTTAATTTAGTATTATTCTTATCGGGTAATTTGTTTATATACGAGTGTGAACACAGATATACGGTTTAATTGTTCATTCATGAAAAAAATCATTCTTTTCTCTCTTTCTGTTCGTTTAGTTGTATGATGTGCATGTAACTATTGTACACCCACTTCATATTACTCTTTACTACCCACCTATGACTGAAGACAGACTCTGTAACTTCAACAGGCGCAACTTGGGCACTCGCATGTCCGAAAAGCGCTGAATAAAGTGTTGGGGACTAGATTATCGAATCTCCTGTCATACTTTTTGTTACAAATGTTGGTCAATTTAAAAGCGTCCATTGCGGAAACAAAATGCAAGACGATTAAATTTTTTCAGTATTGACTGATGTACATCAAGTTAGGGAAAGACATAACTCAAATATGTTTAATTATTTTTATTGATAATTTGAGAATAGCACTAACAAAAGAACTTCTAATTGACATGTATTTTGGAGCATTCCAAGAGGGCATAGTATTGGATCGACATTGAATCAAACAGGATCTGACGTGCGCGGACTGTGACCTGGGACCCGGTCCCCTCCTGGGACATCACCATGGAAAGTCTCGTTTAAAGGTTTTTCTTCATTGACCTTGTTCAAATTGGATACATGGGTGACTCATGGGTTGTTCTCACCATACGGTGCGCTTTGAAAAAAATGAATATAAAAATAATACTTTTATTCAATTTAAAAAAAAAAAGTGCCTTCAATCAAGAGGATTAAAAATACATGTAGAAATATTTATTTTCGTCCCTGTTCCCGCCCAGGATGGGTCCGTGTGTTGCTTCTAATAAAAGTTCTACAGCTTGTTTACATCCCCCCACCCCCCCCCCCCCAAAGACCTGAAATTACGGAGAGCGTGGACACGTGCAGTCAAGATTTACTGGAATTTAGGGACAAATAGCAAGGCCCTGGGAACCGATCTATTGTAAGCCTATGTGGGCCCTATGTGTAAGTTAGAAAGCCACGCTTTTCCATGATGTGCGTTACAACAGTGATGTACCCCACCGATGTGGGTATGGCGTCCTAAAAATGACAAACAAACACAACAAAAACAGTTAAAATTGTTATTGAAAAGTTTTTAAAAACTCATAGTAACGGTACGACTGTACCAACAGCAACATCAGCAGGTGCTTGTACAGCTACAAGGACAATCTTGGCCAGTTGTAACACCAACTGCTTGTCGGTGCCTGCTTTAAACAAATTGGTAGCGCACGTGCGCATATTATAAACAGATTGTCGGTAACCGGGCAACGTCAACAGGCCGGGGCATCTAGCCTACATGAAATTAATATTAAATGTGCAGTGTATCAAGTTTGAAAAAACACACACACACACACACACAAACCTGCCTCAGAGGAGAAAGCATTTCAGGAAATACTCTACTCGTGGCATCAGGGATCGGGTTATTGTCAACAAACACCAACTCCCTGGCCAAGTCTTGGGCGTTTTTCCCCGCATTTTCCGTTTTGACGTTAATGTCAACACACTCCTTCTTGACCGGGTCATTGTAAACAAAACATAGCGACGCACCACTGTCCAAGTCTTTGGCGTTTTCCTTTTTAACATATCTACACACTCTTTCTTGATATATTTTCGTGAGGGAGCGGGGATCAAGAGTCTTTGACAATTTAGCTTCTTCGGCAGCGTTTTGCCGCTGGTAAGTTACCGGCACGAACCCCATTACTAGACCGATGCTCCGTTTTGTGCATCACCTAAGTTCTGCTCGTCGGTGCCCGTTTGAAACAAATTGGTACGGCACGTGTGCTTCCCGCTTTGATTGCTGAAATTGCCTTCTCGGCCACCTTCCGCACATATTGTTTTTATGATTTTTCGCAGTTTATTTACATCGATAAGCTCCTTGGAAAAGGCATATGGTTTCCCGCCACCAAGTGCGCGGTGGTGAAAACTGTCATCCTCACAAGTTTCAATACATGCAAGGTACTTTCAAAACATATCATAAAATGATCTTGATTTTGCCTTTTAGGCCTACCTGGTTCTGTGTAGTGCTTCAAATATTTTGCTGCTATTAGTTCCAATGTTTTGTATAGTAATCTGCCATTGTGGGTTTCTGATGTACGTCCTTTGAACTTGATGTAGTACCATGTATTATCGTGGCACAACACAAGTTGATTTCGTTTTAAGCCTCGGTGTTCGTTTTCTCCACGAAGGTCAAATAGTTTACTGTTGTAAAAAAAAAAAAAAAAAAAACTATTTAGCAACACGAAAGAGTTCTCGCTCCCCAGCAAATTCTTCTCCCATGCATAATATATCTTTCTGTTCTGGCAAAACAGGCTGGGGTGGGGTGGGGGGTTGTGGGGGGGTTTTTGTGTGTGTTTTTTTCTTTTGTTTTTTCTTTTTGTTTCATATTTTGCGGGTTTTTTTTGTTTTGTTTTGTTTTTTTTGTTTTTTTGTTTTTGTTTTGTTTTGCTTTTTTGTTTTGTTTTTGTTTTTTTTTAATGTTTTGTTTTGGGGTTTTTTGGTTTTGTTTTTGTTTGCAACACCATGACCTTCACTTGCCAGCTGTCTCATCTGTGCAACTAATGTTTTCCTAAAATTTCCAAATTAAGCATTATTTTTGGCCCATAAAATTTTGTCATAAGTCCCGATTTCCCTCACGTTAATTTTGTGCTGGATTCCATAACACAATAAATATAGGCCTCGGCCTAGTGACCTGGGAGGGTATGGTTTCCCGTCTACTTCCGTGGTCTCCAAAATAAAACAAGACATATAAAGTCCAAGTCAACGTCAAAAGAACACTGTTCTTGAAGGGTAGGCATCGGAGCAAAGTCAGACCCTGAGTGCTGCCAGGCCTCAAACACACGTACACGTAGCCCAGAAAGTAGAACTTGCCGCGGTCTGCTCGCACTGCAGTTTTCTCATATTTTCGAGAGAAACTGCGCTACCAAAACGTGTCCCTGCACTTGTCTCTGCAGGCTCTTGCTTTGGCGATTCTGCCCGGTCAGAACTCAGAACTCTTTTATTGATGACCAACAAATGGTATGATACATAAATATTGATACAACGAAAAACTGTCTAAGGTGGTCAAGGGAGACTCTTGCTATAACATTATGCATGTTGCTGTCGCAAGAGCCACCCTTGTAACAAGAATTGTGGTTATGAACATGATGATTTTTTAAAGAAATATGTTATACATCAAGATGACTAATAAATTCTTGTAACTGTCTTAAAATGCTATGGTGTACAAAAACCTTTAGATTATTTTGTTGACAAATGTAACAATCATACACAGTGCATTCCTCGTTGTATTTGTTTAAAAGAAACGTTTTCACATAGTTTGAAAATCCTTTTAGGCTATGAGAATGGATTTTATTTCATATGTTGCCATCAGTCGAGTTTATGACTTTTGGAATATCAAAAATTAGACTTTCCTGCGCAAATTTGTTATCAACTTGATTAATAAATAACCCAACGTTTCCTATACTTCTAGTATCGTTATTATGTATAATTATGTCTGTTAGATATATATGGTAATGTAAGCAGTCTTGTCGGAAGTTTCTCATGCACAAATATGTAATAAAATTTAAGTTTGGCTAGTGTATAAAAAATCTTCTACCTTCAATAAGTTCAAACATTTTAAAATTGGTTTACTATGTGCAGTATAATTGCTACAAGATATGCAACGTACTGCCTTCTTCTGAAGCTTTGTTATTTTAATATGTTTGAATCCCCAGGTGAGTATGTCATAAGTTATATGAGGTAAAACGTATAGGCAAGTAAAGCTTTATTTTATGTCGGTTGTAATACAATAAAACATTAGCCTATGGGAGGCTATTTGCCGACAATAGATATCAAAGAATCATATCAAAGAATTGTGTAAGGTAATTTTTGTATTTAAGGGAAGAATGTTCTTTAACTTATTAATGATGCCAATAGTTCTTGATATTTTGGAACTTATTTTAGCAATATGATTATTCCAAGCAAGATTTTCATCTAAAGTAAGTCACAAGAAGTTGAAGTTATCTACATACTCAATTAAGATATTATTTATTAAAATTTCAGGTACATTGAAAGATTTATTAGATTGATGAAATATCATAAATTTTGATTTATTAACATTTAGAGAGAGCTCATTAACGTTAAGCCATTCACTTAGGAGATGTAATTCTTTGTTTATAGTAATGCAGCAATTTTGATCCTTTGGATTTACGTATCTATAAAGAGCACTATCATCAGGATACATTATATATTTGAACACTTCACTAGCATTTGACAGATCATTTATGTATATAATAAACAAAAGTGGGCCAAGAATAGAGCCCTGTGGGACCCCAGATGATATCAAGGTAGTATCAGAGATGGTACCATCTATGTCTACATACTGTTTACGATTAGTTAAATAATTTTGCATGAGGTTTAGAGGTGTTACGTTGATACCGTAATAGCTCAGCTTTTGAATCAAAATATCATGATGGTATCAAAGGCAGATCGAGAAAAATACATGGAGGAAGTGTGCCTTTATCCATATCATGAATTAAATTATTTACAAGATCAACAGCTGCCAGTTCTATTGAGTTACTACTTCAAAAACCAAATTGACCTTCATAAAATAAATTGTTTTCTTGAAAAAAAATCATATAGGTGATTGAAAATTACCCTTTCAAGTACTTTAGAAATTCAAATCTTCTCACTCAGGCAATTCCGTTTCTTTTAAGCCAAGTTCTTAGTTTTGGGTTAAAAGTCTGTTAACGTACAATTGTCGGCAATTATTTCATTCCAGTTCTCACTGCATGCATTTACAGTATAAGCTCTCTCTCTCTCTCTCTCTCTCTCTCTCTCTCTCTCTCTCTCTCTCTCTCTCTCTCTCTCTCTCTCTCTCTCTCTCTCTCTCTCTCTCTCTCTCTCTCTCTCTCTCTCTCTCTCTCTCTCTCTCTCTCTCTCTCTCTCTCATTAGGTGGGGGATTGACTCGAGAGCTCATGTTTCCGAGCTCTCGTGTTGATCCTGTCCGCCAGGGGAGGGGGTGTACCCTTGGCAGCGTGTGTTGGGGCGGCTGATGCACTCTGGTCGCTCAATCTCGAGTATGCCTGTAGGGGCTCATTTTGGTCTGAGCGTATTTGTTTGTGTACAATTTTTTTATTGGCTATGTGCTGTCTGGTGCCTATGTTTCGATGTAATTGTGTGTCTCTCATCCCAAGATCGGGAGGTTTTGGTGAATATTATTATTAGTAGTATTATTTCGTTATATATACCAAATATTCTCTTTGTATGTATTTGCATGTAAAGATAAGGCATACGGTGCCCTGTATGTAACTGAGTATGTTGTATTTGATTTCTTTCCTCGCTTGCGGGGGTCCAATACATTATTATTATTATTATTATTATTATTATTATTATTATTATTATTATTATTATTATTATTATTATTATTATTATTATTGCATTCCAGCAAAATATGTCTAGTAATTCTCCGACTGTTACAATGTATCACATAATTTTCAATCGAATGCCACAGTAACAAAGCTGGTCAGGGATATTGTTACAGGGTTACATTGTAACAAAACTTATTACAATGTTACTCTGTAACAATATCCCTAAACTGGGTTTAACCATTTTTATTCATTGCTGGAAAAAATGTGTGGAAAACATGGCCAAACAAGGACCGGTCTTGTTCCATACCCAGTTCTATGGTGGAACTATGATCCGTCCAATCCTTGAGTAAGGCTGTGTTTTATTCGACAACTGTGGTAAAGTGCTGTCTGATCGATTGGAATCGATTCAGTATAATGCCGCTAAAATTTGTACAGGTGCCTTGAAACATACATCTCATGTTAATTTACTTCTGAACTTGGATGGTCAACTCTTGCAGACAGACGTAAATACTTCAAGCTTGTCCTCTTCTACAAAATGTATCACAAACTGACTCCATCTTATCTATTTAATCTAGTACCCCCTCCTCCTGTTGGTCGTGCTCTCCGACAGTCACAGGAAAATATTTGTCATTGTTACATAATGGATACGATCTGAAATAAAGGATATCATAAGCACGTGTGCAGATGACGATGTATACGGAAAGGTAAGTAACTGCCCTCCAAGGATCGCGAGGTTAGGCCTACTGCCGGGTACGAGTTCCGATATTGAAAGCTATTCATAAATGCAAACTTATATTTAATCACCCATAGACCACACCGATGGGAAGGGGAAATTACCTGTTTGTTTGAACTTTCATTTACCGCAGGCGTAGGCCGTAGCTTTTTCTGCGAATGCTAAAATTTGAAACACTACAAGATAATTATATTATAAACATATTTATTTTGTCTGTATCGCCTAATAGTATACAGAGAATAATCTGGAGGCTCTCCAGTACATAAAATGACGCACAGGAATATATACAATACACACTGGACGAGAACAAAGACTAAAATTACAGCTTGTACAGGAATAATGCAATTGGTGCCACCTGATTACCCTGCAGTTATAAAGATGATATACATGGAGAGAGTGGAGAATAACAACATTTCAGTGAAATAAAGTGAAAAAAATGACAAGCCATGAAGTGTACAGTATATTGTTAGAGGTCAGATGTACACATTAATTGATTAAAACTGCCCAGATTGTACAGTGCACAGTAGGGCAGGTGAGGTCATGTTAGATAACCATATTATACTCGAACAGCTGATCAATACAAAGTATATAGGCAGACCAACAATAAAGCAGTGTGACAAAAATATTAAAAGAAGACGAGTAAAACATGATAAATCACACATTACGATAATATATATATATATATATATATATATATATATATATATATATATATATATATATATATATATATATATATATATATATATATATACATATATATTGAACCAGGTTAACAGGTAAATGAAAAATAATGTCTGAAGTAGCTTGCATTTTTGTCAGGTTGGCAACAAACAAATGGTGAAAATTTATGTCATCCGCAGTTAATTTGGATGAGACCTTTCTTATAGTATTTACCCATACCTGAATGTAAATAAAATTTACTGAGACTGTGTACAAAAGCGAAAGGAAATAATGCAGACATTGAGGCACTGATCATATACTGTAGTTCTAGAAATTTTCGCGCTCGATTTAATTTCGCGCTTTTCGCGCTACCACCTAAAGCGCGAAATTAAAATGCGCGAAAATAAGTTGCATTGTATTTCACTACATTGTTTGGCATTGGATTGCGCGAAACTAGAATGCGCGAAAGTTCTGTAATTTCAGAAAAAAAAAGAGTTTGCGCGAAATTAAACACGCGCGAAAATTTCTAAAACTACAGTATATAATAATAGCTGTGAAAGATGGAAATATATCTGTTCAATGATGACGCTGAACTTGCACAAACTCTCTATCTGCTCGTATACATACCACTGAGTTTAGTTCACACTCTGTACACACCACAAGTTAGCAAGGTGGCAGTTCTGGAATGCATTTTCAGAATTGTAGCGATGAGATTGAAAAGGCTCATGCTCTACAACCAGATGTCTTGACGTAAATGAATTGAAAATGAAGGAACGTACGTCCACTGTTAGGTACACCGATTCCATACAAACATAATTATATAGTTGCCTTTTTAAGAGTCTGAAATTTATGCTGCTGTTAAGGAGATGATATATATGGGAAAAGTGGAGAATCTTAACTTTATTTTAAAATAAGGTAAAAACTGACACGCCTGTCAGTCTACAATGTGTTGTTAGAGGTCAGAAGTACTCATTGAAACTGACCAGATTGCGGAGTGCACAGTAGGTCATGTGAGATCATGTTCATAGCTGTGTTATACTCGAACAGATGATCAATACAAAATGAAGGCAGACCAGCAATATAACTGTATGATAAAAATACTATAAAAAAAAAAAAAAGAAAGAAAAAAAGAAAACATGGCGGGCTTACAGGTAGTGAAAAATGATGTCTGAATAAGCTTGCATTTGAATCAGGTTGGTAACAAACAGTTGACGAGAAATTAAAGTCATTCGCAATCAATTTGGGTGTGACCTTTTATATTGTCTTTAGCCACAACTGAATAGAACACAAATTTACTGAGACCGTGAGCACCTATAACATTAGAATAGCGAAACAGTACACTTGGTTCCAAGGTAGCGTTGGTGTGACAGTGATATTCGAAAACATAGCTGCATTTTTTTTTTTTTTGTATATTTTGTTTTCATAAATGTGGTTCAATCCTTAAATTTCATTATCTTACAAAAAAAAAGTGTAGAACGCATCCAGTTAAACCCTGTCACAAGTTTATACAAGGTCATATTGCATCATGAATTACGTAACTTGAACAGCTGATCAGCAGTTCAGAATACAAACAAACCAGGTAAAAGAGAATGGTTTAAGCGTATTGTACTTGCAACATAAAAGAGTCAACATGTACATGGACACTGCGAAAAGTATGTAATCATACCAGTTTGAGTCTATATCTCTATAGTAAGAGCGAGGAGTAAGCGTAGTATAAGGCAACCTCAAAGGTTTTTTGCCAACATGTTGAATCAAACATAATTAAAGTGCCTTTCGACCAACGGGAATGGATGTTTTTTCGCCTTTTTAGATCGCGAGCAAGATACATAATATGTGCCCTTTTCCTCGTGAGATCCTCTGTGATGAACAAATCCTTGTTGCGTTTCCTGGCCTCGAACACTTTTTGCCCGAGTCCATAGGTGGTAAACTTTACAATAATGGCCCTTGGTTTGTTGGGAGTGGGGTTTCCGACCCGATGAGAGCGGCACATATCATTGGCGTTAAGCTTAACCCCAAGGCTACCAATCAGGTCGAGGGCTAGCTTTTCGGTATCCTCTCCTTCTGTTTCGTCTTTCTTGGACCACAACCTCAAGGCATTCCAGCGGCCATATTGTTGTAATTCGTCCAAGTCTTTTTTCAATCACATTAACCCTCTGCTCACACTCTTTGTGTTGATCGACAACATTTTCAGTCTGCTCAAGCTTGTTTACCAGGTGCTCAAGTTTGGATTCTAGAATGTTTATTTTCGACTCGAGATCTGAGATTTTCTTGTCATAGTTGCCCATCGACTCACCAATAATCCTACGAACCCACGTTTTGGCTTTACTTGATGATAAGAGTCGAAAAAAATCCTCAGCTTCGGTGCTCATCTCTGAGTCCACAGTTGAGATTGACTCGCGTAAAGTATTTGACTCACTGTCACGCACAGTTCGAGCTTTTACAAGTGGCGGCGGTATGCCAGTAGGAGAGGTCCATGGACGCTTAATGCTCACATTTTGTCCAGAAGTAGGAGTATCCTACAAGTGCAAGATGCCTTTTTTGAAATGAGAGCAAAAGACTTGTCCTCATCGGCCATATTGTCCAAGTAAAACCCAAATAGGTCTTGAAGTCCTGCGTGGCGGGTGTTTCAAACAATGGACTAACAACGAAAAAAATGTCAAAAAGTCGATCAAAACCCACCAGCGCGTCATCCAAATCCCCCTCATGAGCTCTCTAACACGTCATAAAGACAGAGAACTAGAAGGCGAAAATGTTGAGGTCCTAGAGTAGCGAATTTTATCGATAATTTTCTCTATACCTGGAAGGTTTGGAGTATGATCTAGACGACCTTGACCTTGAAGACCTGACCCATCCTGACACTAATTCCAATTTATTGCATTCATGCTTGTTCTTGTTAAATTGAATCAAGTACGTTTTGATAGGAAATATCTCTTTTGCAACAAATTATCATTGCCCAGATGGCAAATTGGGATCGTCTGGCTGTACCACGGCTGCACTCCCTGCAGTATTATTGACGATGAGGTTCTGAGCGTCTGTTCATGTATGTAAGGCTGAATGCTCTTTCACTCTGCCGCTTCAGCTTTTCTTATTAATTCTTCTTCTTCGTCATCAGACCACGTACATGAAAACCCCAATTCATACTTCCCGGATTCACTATGCTAAGTTGTATCTGTCATGACTCTTGGGAAACTGAAGGTATTCTGGCTTAGAACACATACACCATGGCCAGCGGGTTGCGTTTGTGACGTCACTAACACTTTCCCCCATTGGACCATGATCGGAGAAAATGCCCGCTCTTTCCTGTCGCAAATGTGGCCAGCACTTTTTGAACCAAAAAACAAGAAACAAAACAAAACAAAACAAAGAAAAAAACAAAAAACAAAACAAAAACAAAACAAAAACAAAAAAAACAAAATAAAAAAACCATAACAAAACAAAACAAAACAAAAAAAAAACACTTCGAAAATGGAATTTTACATTTTGGTTTTCAGATACCATTTTTAACCACCCTAAACATCAACTTTCCTTTCTAATTTGTGGTACCCATCACTAGTAAACTGCTTTCAGCGGCATATGACCAGTTTCAGCAGCAGACAGCGGCCGTTGCCGATCGGCGGCAGAGACGCCAGCAACTGCCGGCCGCTGCTGGCTGTCGCCGAAAGCCAATAGAAGGTTTTGAGGTTGACTGGAGGTCGGTGGCAGCTGGCGGCAAGCAGCGGCACATATTGTGGTGGCCAGCGACAGGCCTTACTTATATGCTGTTTGCCACCGGCCGCCGTTCCCTGCAGCTCTGTGCCGCTAGCCACTGCTCCTTGCCGCTGGGCTCCACTCTGTATATCATACTACATGGTGTATCATGTAAAATATGGATCTAAAGTTGGGGACGGAAGAGGTTTCAGTATATGTATCCATTTATTAGACTTTATAACACGACTTGTACCTCCATCAACTTGATACATGATGCAAAACTTTGTATCTCATTCAATTACATAAAAATAACTAATTTGTTTGAAGTCAATGAATTTCCATGTTCTTTTCTGGGCCAAATTTTTAAAAATCGCAAGGGTATATGTGCATGTCAGCTGAGCACAGGACTGTCACAGCCCTGTTGTTAAAAATATTCCTTTAAAGACATGCTTGAAATGACAATTGTTGAGCTGTGTGCTTCCTGTGCAGAGGAAGTTGCTCCACAGTTTAATGAATATTCAGTAGGTGGGAAGCAAGCCTTGGATGAATAAGAGAATCAACGTAAAGCGATTTGTGTGGATTTATGAACGCAATGAAGTGAATACATGAATGAAAAAAAATAAAGAATAGAAAGGACAAAATTGTAAATAAATATAATAATTTTTTCAATTTAAAAGCGTCGTTTGTTTCGGCTTCTCCACATGGTGGTATCAGCATGCATCGCACATATGGGCAAGTTAGTACTATAGATATGTATCGATATGCAAAAGCGTATAGTGCATCCGTCTCAGCATGGACATTACTTGGTTTAAACTGCTTAATCTTGATCCCTTGAACGAGTTTTTGTACTACGATCTGTACCATACTTGGTGCGTTGGATATTCCAGTCAATAGATTTGCACGACATGGACTTGTTGGTGCCGGTGCCGGCCAGGAGGCATCTCTGCTTGTACAAGCCATTATCGTATAACCTCAGACTTTTCTGTGCCTCTAGTGAGGCTATCAGTGGGGCCCCTGTCTGGCCACACCTATCTGATAAACTGGAAAATAAAAAGTACCATGTTTAGCAGCCTGCACTGTATACACTTTGCCAGAGTTCAAATTATAGTATCCACATGGGTGATTTATGTGAATCGTTTTTGCGGTTCAGACATTAAAGAATCAAAAGCCGTTAACCGGATTAAATTTCGCCCAGCCGTTTTCTTGGAATAACCATTCTTAGGTGGGGCTTTCGTCCTATTATCCTTTCTTAGAAAACAAGCTTCAAAGGCCTTTGATGTTGATCATTTGCCTCTCAAACAATACCATTTGCTCAAGTTGAGTTGATATTTGTACAAAACGTAGCAAATATCGTCCCTGAACATTTGGGGGGGTTGTCAATCAATTCTTGGCCAATCACATGAATAAAAGAGCCTTTGAAGTACGGAAAACATTATTCAGCGATCTGTCAAACGGCGATAGCGACAATCTGGTTTCAAAGTGTGACGTCATGGAGGCGGCCCTTCCGGCCCCGTGACCTCTAGCCTGGCAACGAAAGGTGTGTTGCCTTGCCTTGCTTCGGTGGGGCGGCCTGCGGCCGCTCATTGTCAGTGCACGGATGGCGGGTTTGGTCTTCCGCCCCCTACCTCTTCACCCCATTTTTAGGGATTGTGTTTTATTTTATTTACTCGTCTTGTATCTGTATACTTTATGTAGTTAGCTTGTTAGACTTGTCTTTACACTTTACTTAGTTAGCTTGTCATTATTTTGTAGTTATTTTCTCAATGAGTTTCATTTCTCTTTCCAACCTGAGCTTTGTAACGCTAGTTTGTGTGTTTTCTCTTGTGGTCACGTTTATGCTTATTTCAATGTGTTTATTTGTACTTTTATTTCCTCATCCCTGGGTTCCGATAAAGTATTATTATGTGCGTGGGTATCGTTGATTAGGGTGTAAGTTTTTTTCCCCCGCCAGCTTTGGTGTGCAGGACCACTGGGGTAATCCATCGCGGCACGGCCTTTGAAGTTTGAAGGGACATCGTCTGACGATTCCCGCTCCTCTTGAACATTTAAAGTCTCCCTTCATTAGAACGCAAAACAAGCAAGATAACTATAAAGTAAACCACTAACGCTATGATATGTTACCATGTTTGCATCTTTTCCCTGCCCACAAGCATACTTTCGGCATGCTGCCTTATTACGCATTGCCGTCCTGATACCACTGTCTTTGTGCCATGGGCCGTTGCTACCTGCAGCCACGTGACAGGCTGTTAAGTATGATTGACGGGTGAAAACCAAAAGAATGACACATGGACGTTCGGATGTCCACATGCCCGTGTGGTTTTTGGCGTTTTTCTCATATTTCTACTTTAGTTAAAAGCTCGAAATTTTGACAACTAATAGAAAGGACATTCATCTTGTAAAAACCGTTCAAATTTCAAAATTGGCCATGCAGAGGTTTTTGGTGTCTGAAGTGTCCTTAAGTAACCATGCTCTTTTGAAATTAGTTAATTTATAGTTTCTGATTTAGTTTAACATATTTATTAAACCTGCATTTCTAAATAGTACATATACAATGTGCTAATGAAGTACCTTTGCAAGCAAACATGACACACTTGATATTATATGCAATGCACACAGATGGGATGGATAATACACTTTATTTTTTCTTTCCGAAAAGTACGGCATCTCAAGATATATTATGCAATAACACTTACCCAGCAGGGCATGAACAGTTTGCACAGACTATTTGTGTTGCTGCATTGTTCAGCTTGAAGGCAATCAATACATGATGGGCAGCACATTTCATGGACGCACTGCAACTTGCTCGGACATGAATGACTTCATCCTTGTGTGAAAAGAAATAACAGCCAGTAAATACACTTGGAAAAGAAGAGTGCTCTGGAAAAGTGGTTGTGTGTGTCAGAGGTCAAAGCTGTTTCGTGTGTGCAAATGCTGCTTGCAGCACATTATTTAGCTGAAAGAATCAAAGATCCATTTTAATAACATGTGTATTTTTAATATCGATTTTGCGCTAGTCCGTTTGTCTGAGACAATGATGTGGAATTTTCTTGAGGGACGAGCAGATTTTTAACACTATATATGTGCAAAAATGTGAATACATTTATACTAAAAGGAATGGCAGACCTGGCACCGAGATATCGTGTGTATGTGATGTGTGTGTTAATACGTTGGGCTTGTTAGTAGCACGAAGTTTCATGCCTAAAGGAAAAAAATGAAAAGAAAAAAATACCACAGACAAACAAAGGGTGTCATTTGTATCTGTGAATGGGGGGTGGGAGGGTTGCAGCAACACTGACGACTTCCTTCTCACCCTCCTTCTTTCCTTATCTATTTGAGCTTTTGTTTGGTAGAAACAATGACTGTAAATTTGTGCAACTAAATCCGGAAAAAAATCTAACTGTCCACCGTTTGTATGCTGATATAATAGCTCTGCTCTGTATAATTGTCAAAATAGGGCCAAAAGTGTCAAAATAGGACCAAAAGAGACGCTTATGAATACACGTAAGTCACCGTGTCTGAACAAAAGATGCTGACTGCAAGGACACCAGAGTATGCAGGCAAAAAACAATGCATATTGCTACAGTTACCTGAGTTTTTTTGTCACGGTAATAGCTGGACGCAAGTGGATACACAAACTGTGAAAATACGCATATACATATTAATTCCCCGCCACAAAGCACGGGTTTGACGCCAGACGATCACGGGGGACGTGCAGGTCACATCACTCTCACAGACAGGGCCATATGTTTATTTCTCACAAAATTAGCAGGTTGGTTTTTACTTCCCGAGCCACATATAAAAAAAATTCCATCTGCCTTTAACAAATATTCTTTATTTTCAAAATATTAATAATATCCCGCTTGTCCAAACAGGTACCGACCCGTATCTCGCCATACCCCGGCAAGCGACACTAGGCAATAAGGTGTGCAGTTGTGGCGGGAAATTAATATGCATATCTCCTTATGGCGTTCTTGAGTGCAAACACGGATTGCGTATTAGAGTTGCCGATTGAGCCACGGGTGCCCTGATCCCATTAACATCGACTCGTGCTACCACCTGGTGGCCGGGTCCCATAGCGGCGAGTCAATACACCACAATGAGCTGGGCAGTGTATGGCTAAATAACAGCCGGGGCAAATTTTTAGTGCTGTCCAGCTGAAAATATCTGTAGCAAAATTTTCTTTCCTTGTAGCATTTTTGCCACTTCTTTTTATAAGAAACACTTATTTTTTTAGAAAATATGTAGCAATTTTGAAGAGCTTTGTAGCAAAATTTTGCTACAATGCTCCAGTTGGACAGCCCTGATTTTGTGCCTTGATTTTTGTTAATATAATCATTGTCCTCCAGCAATAAGTCCCTTTTCGTTTCGAATTTGTACCATACAAATATGGCAATACACCTACCATCACCTCAACGTATACGTGTGTGGCTGCCAATCAAAACACTGCCGTTTTTTATACATTTGCTATAATCGCCCCGGCCAAGGTGCCAGGTTTAGCACTCCAATTATGGCATGTAAACTATGTATCAAAACGTAACACATTCCAGCTTATAAATCGCAGTGACAAAATAAAAAAAAAATTATGTCAAAAAGTAATTAATTTGAAACAAATTCACCGAATTGTTAGATATTCGAGTCGACATGCGCCGAAGGAAACAAACATGCAACCTGTAAACACAGAACTTTCTGGATTTTGTTGGCTTTGAATAATGCGTCCGCCGTCTCCAAACCTCTTCTAGTTGGGAAATTTTTTTCATATCTGCGTGTTGAACTTTGGACTTTATTGACTACACCAATATTTACAATGGTAATCTGTCACATACATACATACATACATACATACATACATACATACATACATACAAACAACAAGAAGAACAATAACAACATTGAAAAAGAAATACAATGGGATACACATTGCACATACACAAATGCAACAAACAATTATATATTATGAAGCAATTAAGCGAGTAGAAAAAAATGGTAGGTGTATCTGTCCATTTATCAGGTAACTTGTGATGCTGCCAAGGCTTAACTTTGGAACTACGGAAATAAGATCTGTCCAGGAGTCTCCACACCCACTCCATGATACGTCTGTAATTGGACAATGTTTAAAATCAGTGCACGCATGGGCGTTTTCACACGTGTCTGTCAAAGTTTTCTTTTTGTTTGTTGCACCTAAGATCCTTTAAATCAGACTGGCCTTGTTGCTGTTCTTCTTTCTTCCTACGTTTTGCAAGATTCCCTTTTGTTGAGAAACGTTTTATCTAATAAATTACTTTCTGTAAACTACGTTTCATTCATTGTGACTGGACGTTGGGTGCGAACCCGTAGGCGCATTCCCGCCTCGGTCGTTTGGGCCGTCAGAGGTCTCTGATTGCAACCAGGCGTCTGGTGCAGGCAAGGATTGAAGTGATGGTGTGTGTATAAGGTCTCCTCAAAATGCCTTACACGACTTTCTGGGTGTACACACTGGCCAAATTATGATAAGTTATATCTTGAAACCTTCTGGTGTTATATATAGAAGTATACACACCAGGTATACAATTCGGGAATGAAAGAAAAGGAGAGCTCAGAATCAAATATCAAATTCAATTTTCCAAATTAATCCCAAATCACCGAAAATTACTCTATAAAAACAGCGATAATGCTTGCATAAATATATATAATAGGTGTTAAGAGTTTTCAACAGTTTTACACACACACACGCAACACACACACACACACACACACACACACACACACACATATATATATATATAAGTATATATATATGTGTGTGTGTGCATACATACATACATACATACATACATACATACATACATACATACATACATACATTCACTGCACCTCCAACACAAAAGAGTACCAGATAATTTGGCGCCGGTGCATTTTGGGCCTTTTTCTTTGCTATATATTGGTTATTTCCTCAGAAATTATCACTTTACAAATACCAGATTTGTTTTTTTTTTTGGGGGGGGGGGGGTGTCCAGCTTATATACATATATTACTCTGATCTGGTGTTGTTGATAAAAATTAAATTTGAAATATTTATAAGAAAAAGAGATGTCAATGTTAAAGAATTGAAAGATATTGGAGAAGTAGGTGGTACACTGAGGAATTTATACTTTGTGATAGCCAAAGGGAAAATGTTTCGCTAATTTAGTTATACGCTATAATTTTCAGTGAACATCTGTCAGTAGTTATACGTTAAGTACATGGGAAAGTCCATTTACTGATAGTTTGCTTCTGAGTCACTTTCATCTTGTCAATAACATGCAGTATTACTTATATGGGACAACTTGAACAACTTTATTCATCTGTAGATGTACTACTTTAACCAGATTGTCTGTGACCATTTGATATTGTCCAGCGTACACAAATAATGTCTGACGTTTTTTCACCAGAGGGTGTTAGACAGACAAACAGACTGACACTCAACCAATCCAGCCAGTCAGCCAGCCAGCCAGTCAGACAGACAGACAGACAGACAGACAGACAGACAGACAGATAGATAGATAGATAGATAGATAGATAGATAGATAGATAGATAGATAGATAGATAGATGAAGACCCTTAATTAATTTTGGCTAATACAGCCTATGTAAAAATTCTACAGAAGAACGTGCGCAATATGGATAATTGTACTTCCATATGTATGTAAGTACTGCCATATGTATGTAATTGTAGCTTATTGAGAGTAAAGAGTTTGGACTACGGAATAGTGTATTGACTACTAGGAAGTAGTTCTGGAGCAACCCGCCCCCCCCCCCCCCCCCACAAATACAAATATATATGCATATATATAATTGTCATTCTTTTAGACTGGTTAGCTGAGTCAGTGGCACTACAGAGCATTTCTAGAGGATAAAAGTCTCGGTTAGGGTCTTCATGGCAAAAAAAAAAGAAAAGATTTTTTTATAGAAAATAGTTGATTTGTATACAATCAGTGATAAAGTAACATAGGACCTTTCTCCCTCAGGCCATAGTTATTGGGTGTCACCAAAAGAGTAATTTAGTTGGTCAATATACTGGTACAATCAGCTCAGCATGTACCAGTGTACATTGAACATAAATTACAAATTTTAATTACTACATATAGTACAATTACTGCACATGTATATGATTGAATTGTATTTTGAATGAGAATGAAGGAAAGAGGTTCGTTGGTCACCAGCTATTTCACTTAACATGCTTATGCAGAATGCTATAAGAATACCAGTGTGTGTGCATATTGCTTCAAAGAGTCCGTAGATGATTGATCTATACAATACAAATGTGTTAGAGTGGTTCTATATTTTTATGTTGAATGCAAAACAGCGTAGTATTATACACTTGCATATAAAACAAAAGACAAACATTATATAGTCTTGAAGGATTAATAAGGCTTCACTCCCAGAAGAGAACAAATGTAAATGTGGTGATCTGGTGATGGTGCCAACTTCTAACAGTTAAGCATGATAACCTATAACGAAAATTCAACTTCTATCCCCTGACGCATATAGCAAATGATTTTATGAGCGAAGGTTTGTGTCTTTGAGGTGCAGACTGCGACAAGATAACGAGGTTCACAAGGTGTACGAGATTGACGGGAGCAGTCACTCCCGGCGCTAACGGCTGTGATAACATAAGTTGCAGTTGTCAACGGTCAAGTTTGGAAGTTGCACCATGAGTTATAACTTGACCTAAAGAATTCAGTCCTGAAACAATTCACTTGTTTAGCATTAAAAATGACATAGATATGTCTATTTGTTTGGAGCATTTGGTTTAAAAATATATATAGAATACTACTCAAATCGATGAGTTTTTGTCGTTTTTTTTCTCCAAATGTAGCATAATTTGTACCTGTGAAACTTATACTTTTACCAGAAATATTAATTTTATAGAAGAGTCTTTTATAACTAGACCTAACATCATTTTTCATTCTATACTTTGATGTTAGATGTAAGAAATAGTCCATCATGGCCAATGATGCAAATTGCTTTCAAAAGTGACAACCTGTATGTGTTTGCAGAGTTTACATGTACATTGTTGCATATGCATTAAAATTTGTTTGTTAATATCACAGGCATATGAGTACGCTATGCAGACATAAACATATTAATGACATATTTAAGCAAAGGCGGCTGACACTGCATGCAGGAAAAATTAATCTTTGTGCCGTTCCACATATTCAAGCACATACTTGAGTTATCTAATGCATCTTTTCCCGTTGGGGTGACCTGGTGATTAACGGTGTGGCTGTGATTTTGTTCAATTTAGTCTATGCTGAGCACGGAACTTACAATGCATAATATATATACCAATGATTATGTCTGTGTGCCTACACAGACAAATTGTTTTTCTTTCTTTCTTTCTTTCTTTCTTTCTTTCTTTCTTTCTTTCTTTCTTTCTTTCTTTCTTTCTTTCTTTCTTTCTTTCTTTCTTTCTTTCTTCCCTTCGCTTCCTTCCCTTCTTTCTTTCTTTCTTTCTTTCTTTCTTTCTTTCTTTCTTTCTTTCTTTACAGTCAAATTTGTCCGAAATTTCATTTGAAAAGTATTACACGTAGAAACTCCAAACTTGGCACAATTATATTTCTATAGATGAAGTCTCGCCTTTTTATAACGAGAGGTCATGCTTTTCAAAAGTATGCAAATGAAGGCTAATAAAAAATTTTAAACCTTCAATATCTTATATACCATAGTAGATGTGGTTCTGCGTGTAAAGGAGTTCGATCTTAGCAAGGTAAAGGTCATCTCAAATGTCAAGGTCATGTCAAGGTCAAAGGTCATGTCGATGTCAAAGGTCAATTTTAGGCCAAAATGCCATTTTGAAGGTTAAGGTTCACTTCAGGTAGAGGTCATCTCAAGGTCAAAGGTCATTTTAAGGTCAAAGGCCTCTTTCAATGGTGGCTTTTTTCTAGCCATAACTTGGTCAATTTTCATCCAATTTTGATCATGTTGGGCCCGAATTGTAGCTATTGTAACACTGCACATTTTTTAAACTTATATGTGACCTCTAAAGGTCAAAGGTCAAGGTCATTTGGACCTTTAAAAGTTTCATCCAGTCACAACTTGGCCAATTTCCATCCAATTCTAATCATGTTGGACTCAAATTGTAGGTATTGCAACACTGCACATTTTTATAAGAACTTGTAACCTCAAAAGTGCAAAAGTCAAGGTCATTTGGCCCTTTGAAAGTTTTAGTTGTCATAACTTGGTCAATTTTCGTCCGATTTGGTTCATGTTGGGCTTAAATTGTGGGTATTGTAACACTGCGCAATTTACATGTGACTTGTAAAGGTCAAAGGTCAAGGTCATTTGGACTTTGAAATTTGCATCCAGCCATAAGCTTAATGTAATGTGAAGTACCAAAGGATAAAAGTTGTAGCATTTAATATTTACAACTTTGGAAGGCACACAGACAGATTTGCTTTAAAGCAAATCTTTTTTTATTAGCTCCTTGGTTTTTTGATGAGCCTTTCTCGAAGCACACACACACACACACCCCCCACACACACACACACGCACACACACACACACACACACATATATGTATATATATATATATATATATATATATATATATATATATATATATATATATATATATATATATAATACGCTATCCGTGTTTCCGATGAGGTAAGCAAACTTGGCAACATGTACCTACTCTTATGCAGATAAGACGAAGCAAATAAAATTAAGGGTGGTAATTTCAAAGGTAGGATAAATTCATAAAATGTACAACAGAAAAGTATCAAATTCTTTCATTATCCTCCAGCACGTACGATCAGTTCATTAGGTACTCCAGACAAAATAATAGCAGCAACAGGACTTTTAAACCTTCTATTTCCGATAGGCCTTTTCTCAGATGCTACAAACCTTGAAACTTCGCTTTAAAAACAGTTAAAATTATTTTACTATCAAAATCTGCACCTTTCAATCTACGTATTTTAAAAAATAGGTTCCTTAACTATTTCCCAGCAGGTACGTTCAGTTCATTAGCTATACTCCAGACAAAATAATAGCAACATAACACTCTTAAACGTTAACCTTCTCCTATTTCCGATCGGCCTTTTCTCAGAGGCTCAAAAACTTGAAACTTCTTTTGAGATTCAGTTAAAATTATTGTCCTTAGTTGTACACATTTCAATGTATGTATTTTAAAAGCCCTGCTGTATGAAATTTGGTTTTTGTCGGATATTTTAACTAAAGACAAAGGACAAACATTCAGTTATTTTATTGAGAAATATCCTTCATATAACGAAGTAGGCAAAATGGGTATTGTGGTGATAGCCCATTTGGCAGTCTTTAAAAATTGTGACGAAACGTTGCTTACGAGCCAGCGAGTAAAGCTCTGGTGAATCATCGGAAATAGGAGCAAATTGGAAATAGGCCTAAGCGAGTAGTGAACCATTCAAAACATAAAGGGTCCGCCCCATGGGGGGACCCTTTATGTTTTTGGGTTGTCCGTCCTTCCGGATGTGCACATTCTCGTTACCGCAATATCTACAGATTGCCGGCCTCCATGTATTTCGCTCAAATTTGGCAAAATGCTCATCTGGCGAGACGAACTTATTAGATTTTGGTGTCACTGTGACCAAATTTGAGCAAATGGCAGCCTGATTACATGCTTGTCAGAGTTCATAACCGCAATATCTGCAATAAGCTCCAATGTATTTTGCTCAAATTTGACAGTGTGCTTATCTAGCATAACAGGATGAAATGATTAGATTTTGGTGTCACCATGACCTAATTTGAGCAAATGGCAGCCTAGTTATATATATATTCGTTAGGAATCGGTACTGCGATATCTCCAGAATGCTTCAACGTATCTTGCTCAAATTTAATTGCATGATTATCTTGAATTCCAGGATCATCTGATTAGATTTTGATGTCAACATGACCTAATTTGAGCAAACGGCAGACTAATTACACGTACGTTAGAGCTCGTTACCACGATATCTCCAGAATGCTTCCATGTATTTTGTTTACATTTTGCAGTACAATTATATTTTACATGACAATATGAGCTGATTAGATTTTGGTGTCATCGTGACCAAACTTAGGCAAATGGCAGCTTATAATTAGATGTTCGTCTGGGCTCGTTACCATGATATCTCCAAAATGCCTCCATGCATTTTGCTCTAATTAAAGTTTGATAGACGTAATTAGTACAACATCTCAATTATGCATACTTTTGGCTCCTGCCAGTATTAATGTGTGCCTGCAGTTAGAGCTTGCTTACTAGTGGGCTATACACATTTACTGTTACAGCATATCCAGTTACTTTGGACTAAATGTCTCAGTATGGGCTGCTCTAAGTTGCTGTTGCTGCAAGATGGTGGCATACAGTTACTTTGGACTAAATTTGTCAGTATAGGCTGATGCTGCAAGATGGTCACATCCTGTTCATGAATTTTCCCCGTTGCTTTGCGTTGAAGGTAGGGACCTATATCTAGATTATTATTATTATTATTATTATTATTATTATTATTATTATTATTATTATTATTATTATTATTATTATTATTATTATTATTATTATGTATTTATAAATTTGCTACTTGGTTTTTGTATATAAGAAAGGACATTTTTCCGAAAAAAAGACACACTAAGCATTTATCATATATTATGTGTATTTTTTTTCGTGTTTGAGGGTGAATCATCAGTTTCTAGAGAGAAATTCAAACGTAATAACTTATTATGTATCGCATGACCTAAACATTGTTACAAGTAAATTATCTCGCGTCTACATCAGTGACGTAGGCCTATTGCATTAACATTTAGACAAAAGCAAATCTATGCAAGAGCTGTTTGATTATACGACACACGTACGTGGAACAACTACGACTAATAACAGTTAACGTTAACAAACATCTCACACAAGGTAGGCGTCGAAAGTAGGCCTAGGGCATAGTTTTGAGCTGAATATCCAATCAAACATGAAATAAATAGAATCTCAGTACATGGCTGGAGAGTGAGATACCATTTTTCTCCCAAGTGGGATCGCTGTTGGTGGAAAAATCACGAGTAACCAAAGGTCACAAATGATTTTCCCCACAAACAGCGATCGCGAGTGAGAGGAAAATTGTAACTCACTCTGATTCATGTGAGATTCTCTATATAAATTAAACTTTCTTTTGTTTTTGTTTTTTTTTTGTTTGTAGCTTATATGCGAGATTGTATGTTTGGGCAACAAGAAAGAATGTGTAAAACTGTGCATTGTATAGCCTAATGGTTGTGTATCCATGCAACTAGTAACTACTTTAAAGTTGAAAGTCTAGAATTTCCAAAAGAAAGTTGACCTTCAAAGAAAATGACATTACCTAATTCAGCGGTTGCTTGTGTGCAAAGTACAACACACACACACACACACACACACACACACACACACACACACACACACACACACTCATACATACATGTTTGCATATAGTTGTACATACTTTGATGCGTCTTCATCATAAAATTATAAACTGGCATTTGGGGGAAATGGCAGGTCTAGCTAGTATAATATGATATTTGAATATATTCAATAGTGAAGTTTCAACTGTCACTCATCAGCATAATTTCAGAGACTGTGTGTTAGATTACACATCCATTGGATGCGCAGTCATCCATATAATTTAGGAATAACATCTTTATCACAGCTTTGAAGATATTCAACTTTCAAATTTGCCAATGTCTTTTCAGGCCTATATCTAGCGCAGTTTTAAATGGTCTCGGTTCGATATGCAGTGGATTTACCTTTATCATAAACAGGTAGATTGCCATTAAATGGAGTCAATGTCTGTAATTTCTAGAATTCGTTTGTACATAGGGTAATTCAAGATTTTTATTAATTTTAGGGGTCCGCTCCATGGGAAGACCCTTTATGTTTTCGGGTTGTCTGTTCTGTTCGTGCGTCCGGATGTGCATATAGTCTTAATTGTTACCGCGGTATACAGAATGCTCCGTGTACTTTGTTCAAATTTGGCAATAGCCCTGCTTATCTTATCTGGCAAAATGAACTGATTAGATTTTGGTGTCACCTCCTTGGTGTCACCATGACCTAACTTGAGCAAATGGCAGCCTAATGACATGGCGGACCCTTCAGTCAACGCTTTGCGTTGAAGGTATGTGTGTTTTGTTTTGGTTTTTGTTTTTTTGTTTTGTTTTGTTTTTTGTTTTTTGTTTTTGTTTTTTTATTGTTTTTTTGTTTTTGTTTTGTTTTGTTTTGTTTTGTTTTTTTTTTAATGTGATCTTGACATATAGCCAATATTACATGCAAAATCATCCAAAACATATGGGCAAAATGGTATCTCGATTACACTGTAGTTCTGAAACATTCAACATTTTAATGTTTAAAATGTCCCTATATAATCAAAAGAACTGCATATTTTACAAATCAGGTATCGTCCACAATCATCCAAAACAAAACGGATAAATAAGTGTTACACCGAGAGAGAGAGAGAGAGAGAGAGAGAGAGAGAGAGAGAGAGAGAGAGAGAGAGAGAGAGAGAGAGATGAACCTGAAACCTATAAATTCAATTAATCATGGCCACTCTTGAACTAAAATAAATATATTTTGTGACATCATTAAAATAAAAATATAATTAAGTCATTTTGCATAATTTCTTCACAAGTATATACCGTAAATACATTATTGTCACTTATTTTATATTTTCACAGTTTGTACACTTCCTGTGTTTGACAATGAAATTTTAATTTCATATAGGCATATTAGCTCCTATAAGCTGTATTCAATTATGTTTCATTTTCTTGTTTTCGCGGTTTTGTATCACCAGCAAAATGAGCGGGAATGTAATACAGCGAAAATAAGTGAATTTACATAACTAAAATACTAATGAAAAAAATTGTTGTCAGACCGAAGTATTTTTAGTTATGTTGGCTCATTGTTGCTTGAACTTCAGTGGCGATTAAAGATACACTAACATGTTAACAAAACTTATCACCTGAAATTGACAAAATAGCCATTTTCTGCACCACAAATAAAAACTGAGAAGTCAATATATCATTCATAAGGAATTCCAGCAATTCAATCTGGACATGTTTACTTTCAACGAGAAGTTAACAGTACATGTACCATCAATCATGCTTAATTTGTAGGTTTTACCATTCGTGAACATGGCATACATCCGAAGCCAAGTTTGGCGTCATTTGCATATGTCGTAAAGGTTTGTCCTCATTTATAGATGTCCGTAAAGTAGTGCTGTCATTTTGTGGTAAACAAGTAAGACCTTTGATCGCGAGTGCCAGTGAGGGCAAGAGCTAACAACTTCGCTTGCCATCCGAGAGAAATCAACCGGGGATGGGTGAGGAGAAGAAGAATTTTGACTTGGAGGTTGTCTTGGAAGGCTTAAAGGGATGTGGTCAGCTGGATGGCACAATATTGTTAGGGGGCTATCTGCACGCCTATCGAGAGTTATGCAGGTACAGTGTCACTGTGTTTTGGCCTTCTGTCATTGGTGTGCGTCTCCGTTGTCGCCGACAGTTAAGACTGATTGACGAACTCTTATTCCCACAAATTCAGGGTTGGAAAATCATGAATTGAGTGCTATGAGTAGATATGACATTGCTCCCAAAACTTTAGGTGGTACTTAAAAATAATCCCAATATTGGCACAAAAATGCATGTTTATAATACTTTGTCTTAATTTGTACTTCAGGTAAGACTTTGTAAACGTGTTTAAAAAAAAAAAAATCATCGCTTCAGACAAGTTCAGTTCAATACTTTTTTTTAACTATTCTTAGTTTTAAGTTTTGTTGCCTCCCGTTGTGAATCGCGTTTTTCGTCATGTTGCATTCATTATTACAGTGGTATATATGACGAGAAATCAAAGATATGGTAATCAATGAAGTTTGACCTCTGATTGACTGATGATTTTGGACAACTGAGGGGAACTCGAAGTCTAAATGAAATAAGGCCACATAAAAAAATATCGCAGTTTATTATCGGTGGTTTTCAAAAGAAAAAAAAAAAAAAAAAAAAAAAAAAAAAAAATAGTGATGGGGTGAATTTTTTTTTTACCTCATTACAGAATGCCACAAACACTTTTTTCGGGTCCCAACTGTTTTGTATGCAAAATTATGCCAAGTGTTGGAACCTGCAATCCCCCAACACCTCTCTTCTTTGAACACTTGAATTTGGGTCCCAGAGCAATATTTAACCTGTCAAGGATGAACACTTCCCCCCCCCCACCCCCCCCCCCCCCCCCCCCCCCCCCCCCCCCCCCGAAAGAAGAAACTTTTTGGGAAATTCATGGATATTTGATACAAAAACATCACAACATCTTTTTTTTTTAATTTTTTTATTTTATTTTTTTTATTCAACACTGTCATCAAGTTTGTGGCATTAATGTATTCCAAGGGTGTCAATAGTGTGTAGGTTCCATGGTGCAACCTTCTGCAGCTGTATATATAATAAACTGATTCAAACTTGTCAAACCATTATGTGCATTCTGAAGTTTAGCAGTGTGATAAAGGGTAAATCCACATATTGTGTGTTAATGTTAGACAATAAATTGATGTTTTGTGTCATCAAATGATGCACATGTAAATGCACTGTCACAGGTAAGACAGATGCGCATCTTCAGTACATGTATATATATATATATATATACATATATTATATATATATGCATACAGTAATATTAGCAATGTAGCTTAATGATATTGAAAAGTGCTGTACTGTTAGCCTAAAGATTATCCTATAAACTTTTTACTCAAGTGGTTGCAATTTTTAAGTTATTTATCATCTTGAACTTTATTTTTCTGTAAGGCTTTTGTAATATATATATATATATATATATATATATATATATATATATATATATATATATATATATATATATATATGTGCATGAACGGGTGAATTCAAAGTTTTCATGTGCAGGATGTAGCCACAAGGCCACACCCCCGGCCCTCTAAATATTAACCAAACACCTCTGATACCCAAACACTTTGGCTGAGTGTCAAGGGGTTAAACCTAGACAGGTTTTACTGTACATGGGCTATTCAAAGAACTTTTTCAGGAGAGGCTGTCACCAAAATGTAAGTTTTAAAGAGTGATATAAATTAACTCGACATACATGTGTTTTAAAGAATGGAAGGTTAACAATTTTTGGAACATGATTAATAGAAGACACATGGCAAACCTAATGTAGAATTTAACTGCCCTACCTGAGTGTGCTGAGCACTTTAGTGAGGAAATTTATGACAGACTCTGCTGTTGTTTTCCGAAGGCTTTAAGGCAGCTTCTCTGTGAGGGGGTTTAAATTTGAGATATGCCCATACATACCGACACTCCTGTAGCCTTATGAGGTGAGTTGAGCACTCTACGGTAGACTTTGCATGGTGCCTGCACTGAGAAGAAATTCCATCTCTGTTAAGATGGCGGTTCAAATATATCTATAGCTAATGAAATGGTTTTTTTTTTTTTTTTTTGGCATAAAGTGTTTCAGGTCATATCACTTATGAGATTCAATATATAAATCACTTGTCTGTTCTTATGTGACAGGTTGTTTCATTCAAGCATTTGTTGTACGTAGATTATGTTGCTTTGTGCACAATGTGTGGATTGGCCTGAGGTGCTAAAACTACAGTCTTACATGCCTATAGTTCCAGAGAAAATATACCAGGTCAACAGCTTCTCTTGGTGCACATTGCCTCAGTCCAAAATTTGGCACTAAAAGAGTTTACAAAACTCTTAATCTGTTCTGAAGCCTTGTCACTTGCAGACTGACTCTCTTTGGGCTGTATTATACTTCAGTGTAAGGTAGTGGAGGGGATTGACCAGCAAACAGCAGTTGTGCAACTTTGACATTGCATAGATCATGTAGATGAACCATGTCTCACATTTCATCCACAAAACCATGCATTTTATTTATCATACAGATGTCTAGATCTGTTAGAAACAAGTTTCATATTGATACTACTGTTTTGCATTTTATAACCCAATTTATAAGGGTATCAGGTAACATATTTTGCCAACATTTCTTGAAAATGTATTACATATCTACAACTAAATTATAAGCCAATATGCAGGAACCATATTCTCAGTTTACAAACCAACTGCTTGGTCACAGAAAAATAAAATTCTTTGATCATCATTGTAAACATCAACAGTTATTTCACTTTGTGAACTACAACAGGGTCAGAAGGAGGCATCTGATGGAGAGACAAAAAATGTGGTTCCTTGATAATGTATATAGGTTTCAAAAGATGATTATGTGAAGCAGATTGAACAATTTTGCTTTTAATTGATCCTTTTTTCAAAATTGATTGATAAGCAGAAAATTTCATCCAGTGAAATATGCTTTGAAAGATTTTAGGCCCTTTGTTCCCACATTGTTGGCTGTAATAAGAGTACTGCCCTGCAAATCCAGTCAGGTTTGGTTGTTATGCTTTGAAGACATGTCAATCAACATCTTGATGCCCAGCCAAAGGAGGAGGGGGCATATAAGGATTACTTTGTCCATGTGTGCGTGTGTCTGGATGGACAGTTCTCACTTGATAACTCATAAAATTTTTGCTTGGGGCTTTCATATTGCACATGTGTTTATTGTCCTGAATAAAGTCTGTGACGAGTTTGAAGATGGGTGACCTTAACCCATTCCCTAGGTCACAGAGCCATGTAAGTGAATTTCGTTTTCACAAGATTACTTGAAAAGTTTTCGACATAGGTCTGTCAAATTGCAGGTTATTACAGTCCTACATAATGTCTCAGATGGGTTTGAAGATGGGTGACCTTGACCCAATTCCCAAGGTAACAGATTCATGTGAGTGAATTTGGTTTTCATGTGATAGCTTGAAAAGTTCTTGACATAGGTCTGTCAAATTTTAGGGGAGAAGATTCCTACGTAAGAGCTCAGATGAGTTTGAATATAGGTGAGCTTGACCCAATTCAAAAGGTCACAGAGCCATTTTAGTGAATTTGGTTTTTACACAATAACTTGAAAAGTTTCTTGCATAGGGCTTATATATTGCACATGCTTATAGTCCTAAATAAGGTCACAGATGAGTTTGAAGATGTGTGACCTTGACCCAATTCCCAAGGTCACATAGCCATTGTAGTGGATTTGGTTTCCATGTGATAAATTGAAAAGTTTTGTGCATATGGGTTTCATATTGCACATGCTTATAGTCCTGCATAAGGTCTCAGAAGATTTCGAAGATGGGTGACCTTGACCCAATTCCGAAGGCCACAGAACTATTTAAGTGAATTTGGGTTTCACACAATAAGTTGAAACATTTTTAACACAGACATTTCTCATTGCACATAGTTTTAATCCTATATAAGGTCTGAGACAAATATGAAGAATGATGATGAACTAGTGCTAGGGACTCCTTGTTCTTAATTTGTTCACCAGGTGCTGTTGCATTTTTTTCATATTTTTTCTGTTTTTTTTTGTGTGTTTTTGCTATTTTTTCGCTTCTCCAGAACTGTTTCTTAGAAAAAGCTGCAGGTTGATGGAAATGTTCCTTGTGGAAGGGTCAAATAATGTTGGACACTAGGTGGCACTGCTATGGATTCCTGATTTCTAAGGATCATTTCAGTTTGGGTATTTACTGGTCAATGTACCTTTTCTTTTGATTTTATTATGTTAAAATCAATGGGCATTCTAATGTTAATTCACATTTTCAACTTCTTTTCCAAAACCATCAGCCAGATTGACTTCAAACTTGGTGAAAATGTACCTTGGGTGGGTCTCTACCAGGTTTGTTCAAATGGTTGTGCTCCAGTGATTTTTGGATTTTTAGCTCAGCTGACTTGAAAGTAAAAAGGTATCTTCATTTGTGAAATTGGCCACAAGTCATGACCAAACACCAGCCATGGACAACAGAATGTCACATATTTGCGCTGCACTGTGGATTATATTGAACTAAACCTTTGTTGATAGTGGTCAGACTTGACCACATCTGGTGTAAAGTCATACTGTGAAAGGAACAAAGATTGCAACTCTGCTTTGAAATGAAAAATTAACTAGCAAGAGCTGTAAAAAATTCCAAGTTACAAACTAATTTTTCAGTGGAAACTAATGAGATTGTTATTTTTTTGTCAACATACAAAGATGTTTATTGGCTCAAAAATATACGTACGTAAATGACATCAAAGCCAGTCACACTTACAAGCTTTTCAGTGTGGTTTCCCAAACAACAGTAACAGCTTCAGAGGGATTTCATCGTCACTACCTAGTACAGAAAGTTCTGAATTCAACATGTCTCTCATCCTTGTTTTTAAAATTTCTTGCTCTCTCACCTGGAAATCTTTTTGTTGGACTCTGTTGGTTCTCAGTTCAAATTAAATTTTTTGAAAGAGGGCAGCTATTGCAGTGAGAGGGAGTGGTGCTGTTTCCTGCTGTTGTTGAGTGGCTCCTGTGTACAGCTGTTGGGGTGAAAAAATCTCCTGTAGTGGGACCCAATGGTTCATTTTACATGGTTTAGGAGCTGTGACCAAATTACAAGAATCTTTATCAGAGCTGTTTATAAAATTCTTGATTTTTACAATGATCCTTGTTTTTAAAATTTCTTGCTCTCTCACCTGGAAATCTTTTTGTTGGACTCTGTTGGTTCTCAGTTCAAATTAAATTTTTTGAAAGAGGGCAGCTATTGCAGTGAGAGGGAGTGGTGCTGTTTCCTGCTGTTGTTGAGTGGCTCCTGTGTACAGCTGTTGGGGTGAAAAAATCTCCTGTAGTGGGACCCAATGGTTCATTTTACATGGTTTAGGAGCTGTGACCAAATTACAAGAATCTTTATCAGAGCTGTTTATAAAATTCTTGAGTTTTACAAAATTGTCCAGACAATCAAGTGAACACATAATTTGGTTGTTGTGAAGAACAAAGCAAATGGGGTCTGTCCTTGCAACTCCACAGAAACTAGACTTCACTAGTTCCTTTGATGTTTTTAAAATTTTCATATTTATTGCTTTTGATAAATTTGCCAAATCAAAGTTTTAGGGCATTCAACTGGGGGATAAGTGATCATAACTGAAAGAGTGATCGAAAAACCACAGAGGTACTGTATGCTTTCAGTTTTTGCTGTTGATCTTCATTGTTCAGAAATAATCACTTTTTCAAAGTTCAAAATGGTCTGATTACCAAAACCATGCTAAAATCTAGAAAATCCTGCAAACTTATCAAATTGGGGTGGTTACTGTGACTGCAAGTATTGACACATGGTGATTCTTTTATAAGCGCAGCGGACTTACTAGTCAGGCTGAGCTTTTTGGAGGCGTAGTCATCTGTCATCAATTACATTTTTTATTTCTCCAAAACCGTCAGCCAGATTCACTTCAAACTTGGTGGCAATGTACCTTGGGTTGGTCTCTGCCAAGTTTGATTAAATGGTCATGCTCATGTGATTTTTGGATTTTTGATGAATTTTTAGCTCAGCTGACTTGTCAGTCACTTGAGCTTATAGGATGATTCTTCGTTCGACGTCCTTCCTTTGTCCGTCGGCCGTCCATCCACAATTCACATTTTCGGCTTCTTCTCCAAAACCATCAGCCAGATTCACTTCAAACTAAGTGGGGATGTACCAAGTTAGTTCAAATGATCACGCTTCAGTGATTTTTGGAATTTTATGAATTTTTTTGTTTCTTGGGCACAAATCTTAAAAAACTTCTCCAAAACTGCTCACCCAATAGGAAAGGTCAGAACTAGCTCTCAGGTGGTCATTCACCCCAATACACAACTAAATACACAAACATTTGGAGGGCTAGAGCTGTGTATTCCCATTAGTTTGGATGTTAAGGCAACCTTAAAGAAACCAGTCGCTTTTGTAGCTGTGGTTATGTGATTTTTGTGAGGTATTTAGTTATACATTTACAGTCTGAAATTTGGTGTTTGTGTGTACAGTAGTTTTCAAGTTATTAAGTTGCAAATTACAATGCAAAGTAATGGGAACCCTAGCCCTCCACTAGCTGCAGTGCCCTCTTGTAGGCAGTTCTTGAACCTTCTGTTCTTGCCTTTGCCTATTGCCTTGATAGAACACAGGAACGTTGCTACTAGTGCTAGGGACTCCTTGTTCTTAATTTGTTCACCAGGTGCTGCTGCAATTTTTTCATATTTTTTCTGTTGTTTTTTTTTGTGTGTTTTTGCTATTTTTTCGCTTCTCCAGAACTGTTTCTCAGAAAAAGCTGCAGGTTGATGGAAATGTTCCTTGTGGAAGGGTCAAATAATGTTGGACACTAGGTGGCACTGCTATGGATTCCTGATTTCTAAGGATTATTTCAGTTTGGGTATTTACTGGTCAATGTACCTTTTCTTTTGATTTTATTATGTTAAAGTCAATGGGCATTCTAATGTTAATTCACATTTTCAACTTCTTTTCCAAAACCATCAGCCAGATTGACTTCAAACTTGGTGAAAATGTACCTTGGGTGGGTCTCTACCAGGTTTGTTCAAATGGTTGTGCTCCAGTGATTTTTGGATTTTTAGCTCAGCTGACTTGAAAGTAAAAAGGTATCTTCATTTGTGAAATTGGCCACAAGTCATGACCAAACACCAGCTATGGACAACAGAATGTCACATATTTGCACTGCACTGTGGATTATATTGAACTAAACCTTTGTTGATAGTGGTTAGACTTGACAACATCTGGTGTAAAGTTATACTGTGAAAGGAACAAAGATTGCAACTCTGCTTTGAAATAAAAAAATAACTAGCAAGAGCTGTAAAAAATTCCAAGTTACAAACTAATTTTTCAGTGGAAACTAATGAGATCGTTATGTGAAAAGACTGCCCCTGCAGACATCATTAATATATACAAATTGTTCAACAACTTCAAAGCGTCATTAATATTATACATATATGACACCTTTTACCTGGAAACACCATGTACAGCTGTGGATTATATTAGTGAGGCACCAATATACCAATATACACTAGAAACATATTAAATGTGCTCTAGCTGATACAGATAGTGAACCTCATCCTTTTCTTCACCATATTCATAATTGTGACAAATTGTCACGTCTTTCATGCCATGTGTCTGTCACAGTACTTGTTTAGACAAAAGCTTGTTCATTGAAAATCAGAAAATTTTTGGCAAATTTCTCTATGTCATTGCAAAATCGAGTTTTTTCGACAGTAATCAGTTCTCAACATTTTGCTATGGTACATAACATGATAAAACAAAGCAGTTTTTTTTTTGGGGGGGGGGGCCGTTAAACATTGAATTTTTAAATGTACAGGTCTGGCTGGCGTTACGTCTGCACTCATATTTATATGTAATTTTTCTCTTAAAATAATAAGAGCTAGCTATATAGATCTCAATCTTTCTCATGGTGATTATAGGCTAGCGGCAAATGCTTCAAAAGTGCCCTAAAAATAGGTGCAACCCCAACCAAAGGTATAACAAAACACAACCTATATCAAAATGTGCGTACATGTCTCCTCTTTACAGAAAAATAGGTTGTGGAGTCCAAAAAGCGTTTATTGGTATGTTTACACGCCCGTTTCTATGGCAACCTCTATTTTTTTTGGAAAATGACTACTTTTCACTAATTTTTTAATATCTGCCTTAATTTTGTAGATAAGCACTCCAAATTTCATCAGAAGGTAGCACTAACCTTACTCTTTCAACAGGCATGAAGCTTTTTAAAAATTATATGAATAACATCATTATTATTATAATTATATGCAAAATTTTGTCATCTATTTGGCAATATAAATACCTCTATTTGTTGATGTTGTTTGCTGCAGTTGCCAAATTACCAAAAATGGGGGTAAATGTTAAATGATGAAGGTAATATACTTCCAGGGATATACTGATACCAAATTTACTGGAGTATATGAAGTGGACGTCATTACATGTATGCAAATTAGGCTTCAGATGTTGGGGTTTTTGAAGCCATTTTGGAGATGTATATCACACATTATGTGCTGTACCAATGCAAAAAGTTACATTTCCTTGAAAAGTGCTTCAAATCATATAGAACATAGAATCCCAATCGTCTTATCAACATTTTTTGTTCACAGCTTTACTGAAATTTTATGGGTCCGCCACGGGGGGGGGGGGGGGGGGGGGGGGGGCATTATGTTTATGGGTTGTCTGGTCTGGCTAGCTTGTGCAAAAGTGCTTTCTCCAAAACGCATTGTTGGAATTTGAGCAAATTTAGCATATATATTACCGAAAAAAAATGAAGTGAAGACAATTTAGAAACCCTATCATCAAATGTATGCAAATGAGGTCATCTTCAAATTAGGATTTTATAATTTGTGTGTTGTGTTGTAGAGGCACCAGAAAGCACAAATCTGGGCTCATTTCTGTGATTGTCTCATTATCAGTGTTATTGAGAATTACTGTGCATATTGTCAAAATGCGTTGCATGATTGATAATATACACATGGTGAACTGGATTATTTTCTAAAATGAAGCTTGGACCTGGTAAGAACACCTACGTTTTAATGTATTTGCAGGTTAGATAATTTTGTACCGTGAACCTAAAATCATGAACTTGGAACCGCCATTCAAGAAGCCATCCCCAGCCAAGCTAAATCACAATACCTGTTTTATGTAGCAAAGCTCTCAACACAGGAAAAGGGACTGATTTCAAAACTACTTTGGAAAGGCTACGATATATGATTGCTTCCACCACAGACTGATCAGCTGCTCAACTACCGCCCACTGAGGATGCATTTGAGCAACATGTGAAAAGGGCACAATACCAATGTGCCATCTGGTGCCACAATGGCATTGATCAATTACATACAGCTCTTAAATCACTATCATTTCGAGACATAACAAAAATTAATGAATATTTGGGTCTTACTGATTCAGAACACACATTTCCGCAAAGTTTTTGTGAAATTGTGTACGCCTACACAACAACTATTCGAAAACCAGTTTCTTATAAGAAAAATTAGATCAAATGTTTTGCAGCATTCCTTTCAAACACAAAATTATTGATTCACTAAACATTCAGTCCCTTTTCAAATTGAAATTTGTTCGTAACATGATTCCCAAGGATTGCAAAATAAAAGACCCCCCACCCTCCCCATCATTTCCCCTTAAATATATATGGCAACAATATTGGACAAAGTATCATGAATTACAAGCAATTTGTGGCTTCAATTACTCTTGAAGATATCGCAGCGAATCAAAATTGTGATGGTATGTCTAACAGTAAATATTCACATTTTGTTGATGCATACCACAAACATGTATTTACATGTAATTTAGATATCGTACAAAATTCAAGTTTAAAAGAAATTATGAAAAAAGGTACAAAATTTCGGATATGCCCCAAGTTGAACATTGACAGTATTTTTTCAGGATACATGTGATGCATTTTATTCCTACTGTATGAGATGGGCAAAGAAAGAAAAATAGAATTTCAGAAATTTAAAGGACGGTTATCAAACTTGAAAAAAGTCTCTAGAAAAAGAATTTATTGTTACAAATCCCACATTAAGAATTTCAATACGTTTAATCTAAAACAACCTGAAGTTTCAAAAGCAGTCAAAGAACTACAAGAAAGTTTTGCAGTCACTAACATAGATAAGGCAGGGAACAATGATCTTGGGATCATCTGCAAAAAATATTATCTGGATGTTTTGAAAAAAGAACTTGGTATAAACAATATTTCAGACATAAGAGGAAATGATGTATATAAATTACACAAACAATCCATTGATAATTTGATAGATACACATAAAGATGAGACGAAAAGGAATTTTAATACCAAAATTTCTGAAGAGGACTCCTCTATTCCACTTTTGTTCTGGATACCAAAATTACATAAAAACCCTTTTAAATCTAGATTCATAGCCGGTGCTGCAAAATGTACAAGAAAACAATTATCAAAAGAAGGAACATTGAGTTTGACTGCAGGAATCATTTTCGTAAATACTGTAATGCAACTTCTAGAAACAGTGAATTAAATAGTTTCTGGAGTATTAGCAATTCTTCCGAGTTAATATCTAAAATCAAAGATGTAAAAGCAAAAAATATCAAATGTTTTGATTTTTCTTCACTGCCCACAAAACTACCCATAGATGAAGTCAAAAGTTCACTTTCAGAATTAATAAGCAAAATGTTTAACCATAATGGTAAACCATACATTAATATTAATTCATATACAAGGAAAGCATTACACAACAAATATTCAAAAAGTAACATTAAATCGTACACTGTTGAAACTTTGATAGATGCTATAAAATTTCTCTTGGATAATACTTTTGTTCAATGCGGACCATTGTTTTTTCAACAAATAAAAGGCATTGCAATGGGTAGCAACTGCTCCCCTTTGCTGGCAGATTTGTATTTAACCTGGCTTGAATTTAAGTATATGGATAAACTGATGAAAAAGGACTTTCAAATGGCTACAAAATTATCAAACAACGCAAGATATATTGATGACATTGCTTGTGTAAATGTACAAAATTTCAGTAAAATTGCTAAAGAAATTTACCCAAAAGATATCCCTTTGGAGGGTAACAATTCAAATGGTTTCAGAGATGTGTTTTTGGACTTGGATAATCAGGTCACAAATGACAGGTTTTGTATTAAAGTCTATCACAAAATAGATAAGTTTAACTTTGAAGTAGTTAATTATCCTTTCCCATGCAGTATTATTTCGGATACTATTGGATATAATACGTTTTTTTTCACAGACTTTGAGATTTGGTCGTATTTGTTCTAAATTTCAGGACTTTGCATCTCGAACCAAATTTTTATTTACAATAAACTTGAGTCAGGAAGATTCAAAGATGTACTTTTGATCAAATATTTCTACAAATTTTGCTGTAAATATCCGGGGATGGTTAGAAAGTTTGGCTTCAATAATTTGAGAGATTTTAGACTTGCCTTTTTTTCGACTTAATTTTATCTTTTGACATCATTCTGTTTTAATGATCACCTATCAAACATTTTAGGCCAGCTTGATTTCTCTTAGGTTAAACCCCCAGGGGCTATCGGTAGCGAGTAGCGGCCTACGACAGTTAGAAGCTTGCTTAATTGTACTTGATATCTGGTTAATATTTTCATTGCGTTCTCTTGACTGAAATACAAATGACTATCGGTAGCAAGCAGCGGCCTACCACAGTAACATGTTTGCTTAATTGTACTCAAAATCCTGTTAAGAAAAATTGTTTTGATAACATGTTTATGGCATAAATGCTAATGACTTTTATTCTTTTCTGACATACCTAAGTGCACTTTTACTCAATGTTAAAAAAATACGCAAAAGTGACAGCATTTTTTCAAATATCACAAACCTGACACATTACGTTGATACATTGACTCAGGGTTGGCAATGAAATAGAGCTTAATTGTTTGAGGAGTAGGTGTCATCATGGCGTTTGTTTTACATTTCTGGTGCAGGATGTACATTGTTGCAGTCATTGTTAGGATTTCCCTTGGTTTATACAGGTGGTCTACCTGCAACTGTTTATTTTACAATCACTGAGACTGAATATAATGCCCCGGCTTGTTTCCACTTAGGTTAAACACTGGCGGATGGTTTAACTAGAATAAGCTGTCCAGCTAGAAAGGGTACATATTGGTTCAGGGGTAAGTCAAATTGTTCTTACTGAACCTGTACTACACAAATTTGGTAATTATAGTTTGTTTGCCAGGTATTCTTCTTTCATAATAAAGGTCTACATGTATATGCAAAACTTTACCTATTTAGCTAATTCATCATTTGCCACGTTCATATTTATTCATTATTATGTGGGTTGTCTTTGCTCAATATTTAGCTTAGACAAGGTGCCGCTACTCAGAGAGATATGTACGGGTAAAAGGCTCCGAAACATGTTGAGTTGTTACTCGCCAAAGACCCTTTAATTTAATTCGGCTAATACAGCCTATGTCAAAATTTTACAGAGGAACGTGTGCAATTTGGACAATAGTACTTTTATATGTATATAGGTTAGACCGGTACAGGTTAGCTTATGGAGAGTAAAGAGTTCGGACTGCGGAATAGGGTAATGACTACTAGGAAGTGGTTTTGGACAAAAAGACACCAATACAACTGTCACATTCCTAACCCTAAAGTGTGGGATCCCAATGGTAACGGCTGGGAAATGTCTAATGATGGCTACCTCAAGCCTTCGATGTATACCAATGAGCTAGCCCCACTGGAAGTCCGCAACCTGACTCATATGTATTGCACCGATATTGAGTGTACTGTCCCAAGAAAGTACCATTGCCTCCAGACAGGACTTAAATGCACAGAATTATGTGTATGCCTTGGACATGAGTGTGCAAATGACACTTTTGACACTGAAACAGACAGTGATGATGAGGAAGATGATGATTGAATCTTGGCGTAGAATCTCCAAACCGTTACCATCATTAATCAGCTTTCTATATTTAGTGTGTACATGTACTTATACTGTTTTCCTTTACTAAAAGGCATCTTGAATTATAGTTTGATGCCAGAGATACATTAGTTTTGTTGCAGGACTCCAAGGGATGGTTCACTGTAAATTACGTGTAGGTGTGAATATATGGTACAAAGTACTATCTTACTTTATCAGTTGTATTGGCAATTGTTATCACGGTTCCCTAAGCGAAGATGACATATGATAGCCATATTAGCATATTAAGTAACATGCATATGGTATACTCATATGAACATTATAAATATAACTTGTATGAGTACTGTTCCTAATAATTTTGCCTTTTCTTAAATAAACGAAACTATATCTTAGTAAATATAGTATATTATCCGTCGCACAATACTTAATTTCGATGTAAATTTCATATATTTGCATAAATTAACATATGATAATTAGGCACTTTGAGCAAACTCTGTATTTTTTTTTTACTATATTGGAGCAATTGAGCACATTTTGATACTTATTTATCCGTTCCACAAGCAGTATCACCAAAATTATTATTTTTGAGGACAAATTTTAGTTGTCTCAGAAATGGCATAGGTTGTCATGGAAACGGGCAGAAATATATATGATAAAACGCTTTTCAGATTCCACAACCTATTTTTTCATGAAGAGGACATATATACCTATAAGAAAATATAGGTTGTAACTTGTTATACCACGGGTTGGGGTATGACCCCCGAAGGGCCCTCTATGCCGCAGGTCTATTAGTGACCCAATAAGGAATCAGATATACCTCAACTGTATTTCAGCACTGCATGGTTTGTCTGGATATAATTTTGAATGGGAGGAAATGTCGTATCCATCACAAAACAAATACCATGGAATGGTCATAGAATCATAGATATAAAATAGTAGCAAGTTGGGGTTTTTGCTTAATGTGCAGTGGTAGATTACTAGGTGCAAAGATCTTGTGATGAAAAGAATGTGTAAATTTGAATACTGTTCAGAATGATGAGCTGTGTACATACTAAATCTGAAAAAAAATGTTCTGTGCTGTGCCAAATAATGTAGGCTTAAACAGTTCCAAATTATGACCATATTATTGCGAATTTCTCATATGAACAGTTAACATTCTCTTAGCCTCCAGGCTACATGGCCTCTTCTCAATAATAAAATAAAATTTATTCACATTGCAACATGCAGACTGGTCAACGATATTCGTGGGAAAGTTGTCAATCTTTATGTCGCATCATGTGCACGTGTGACACATGACACACAAATGACATCGACAGACCAGACTTAACAGAGATTTTGTATCTGCATTATATATTAAAGCAATTTGACTGAAATAAATTTATCATATCCTTCCTTCCTTATCTTGCCCCCCCCCCAAAAAAAAAAATAAATGAATTGATTAATTTATTTAATTAATTATAAGAAACCGGAAACCTAGACTTTTTCTTTGAGAATGTGTGTGAAAATATTTGTAGCAATGTACAATGTAGATGACTGTTAAAATGTAGATGTGCTACATGTACATTTTGATGAATAATTTGTATTCCTTCTCACTCATTTTTACAACTATAAGCCCAAAGCTTGCATTTTCTTCCAGGTGAGATAGGTGAAGTTTTACTATTTCCATGTCTCAACCTGATTCTGTTTCTTTCATTCTCTCACTTTTGTTGCATTCACCATCTTACATGGTTGCATTTTAGTGAGTCAATCTCAATATGTTGTAGAAATGACATTTATTTTGCTTGCCCTTTTAGCAATTTAAAGTTTGTTTTTATTGGCACTGTTTCATGTATGTACATGTATGTCATAGTCTGTATTTTACGATTGTTGAAAGTGCAATAAATAAATAGCATATATCTCTTCATTTACAGGTTGGTTTTGTTAAACTCTGTATTTATTTTCAGATTCTTCAAGCTGATGGGGAAAATGTTTGGGTTTGTGGCCACTGATCTGGAGAGCAAAATAAATATTCTTCAGAAGCACAGGGATTCCCCAGTAGGGGGGCATTATCTGTCTGTCCAGTCCATGATAGAATACGAGGTAAAGAATAATTTAACAACAAGTAAAAGTCACTCTCCATCTGGGTCAAGGACACTTTTACGACTTCACCGTGCCTTGGAATTTATTATCGGATTCATGCAGAAAATTTTTGAAGGTTCGGATGCAGATAAAACCTCAGACATTGCAGTGGAGGTTTATGAACAGACTCTTGCCAAGTACCATATATGGCTAGTACGCAAAATGGCAGGAGTTGCAATGTACACTCTCCCCAGGAGGAATGCCTTGATTGAAATGATGTGTAAACATGATCAAGAGAGAGTGTTGCAACTACTCCAAGAGGTGGTGGACAAAGGACAGCCAATCTATGATATTATCCAGAGAGTTTATGCTGAAAACGATCTACTAGACCTGCCCTAAGTCAATCTGCAATTACCAGCACACTCATGTAAGTGGGTCTCTTGATTAGGCCAGCCTTAAAAATATTTCTGTTTGGTATAACAGGGCCTTGAAAAATTTGATGAGGCAGGGAGGATTTTTTTTTTTTTTTTTATTTTTTTTTTTTGAACTACACATACTTACTATGTATTTCTGCAATATGGGCATCATGACTGATGGACTTAGTATTGATACAAGATAAACAAGATTCCAGGTTGAAATCTTTTTATAATCTTTTTTGCACTGTTGAAAAAAATATTCCAACCGCAACGTTTTGCGCACACCGGGCGCGTTATACGAAACAGAAATATTTTTAAGGCTGGCCTTACCTAGATTTTAAATGCTCAGATGTGGAAACCAAAATACTTCGCCTATAATACTGACCAGGGTTATCATAATGGATTACATTTTAAAGTGCAATAAGCCGAGAGTTTTCCATTGCAGCATGTGGAAGGGAACTGGGCTGAATTTCCATTTTATAAGGAAGGTTTCCCTTCCGTACATGTTTCATTTGCCATTTCATATTCATATATTCTTTTGGTTTTCATCAGGACTGTATTGATTAAGGATTGATTTTGGAAGGTGGGGGCATACAGTACCGATTTCGCATTCGTAACACCCCATGCTGGCAAATAATCTGGCATGCCAAGAATCGGATGCGACTAGCCAGATACGAAAACTGAGTTGTGCGCAAATTCCTGGTAGGCCAGTTCGTCATGCTAGAAAAACTTCGCATGTAGCATGCTTGAAATTTTTTTGGGCTCGACCATTAACACGCGGGAATTGTTTCTTGCTTCGCACGCTCGCTTTTTCGACTGCACTGACAGCAGTTTCCGCGAAGCGTACCACCAAGAGAATGAACGAGATTTTTGCGTTAAGAATATCCACCATGATCTTAATGTATATGTGCCCATGTTTGTGATCTTGATGCATGGATCCTATGTCATGAGACATTGAGAGGAGAGATGTTTTTACTGAGGAGCTGTTCTTCAAATTAGTTTATTTTCTTGTAGGACTAACCTTTAACTCCCAGCATGCCAGTTTCCAGTGTACTAGAACTAGCCTACTAGAACAGCGTGTCACTCAAACTCTTGAAGTGGCTGATTAAAGGCCGTCTCAAAATCCTGGTGTTGTTTATTTACATGCAAGCACGCATGTTTTATTGTAGAGAAACATCAGTTCTTGTCGATGGCTATTTCAATTTTGCGTTAAAAATGAATTTTCCTTCTACGATGATTTAAATCAATGATTGGGCCGTTGTTTGTGACAATCTGAATGATGCAACTTTGCAAAACTGCCACACAAAAATAGGGTGATTTCATTGTCGCGGTCTCGATCTTTTTTTCATCTACCCGCCATGGTCTTCACATCGTTAGAATGCGGAGAACCTTGTCTGTTTTAAGAAAGCTCTGCCATTGGCTGAAACGAAAATATTTTAGGGGGAACCCCGCTATAACTGCTTCTATTTCAAACATCATTTTAGTCGGATACTACCGAAGACGATTCTCCGGAGTATTCTAGGCCAGCCAGGAGGGCCGGAATCAATCACATGGTGCTCGCCGTCCAATCAAATGTGTTGTTTTTGAACCAATGATTTGTTCAGCAGTAGTCACTACCTCGTGTTGTGAAATCTTGCTTGTGAAAGATGGGCGACATTTGTGTGAACACAAGTGGCGATTACGGACAATTTATTAAAGCAAGAAACAAAATTTAACTCTGTAAATTGGTCAGAATGATGACATACTACCAGTCTTTGCGTACAATAGAGTAGAGGGTCTTTTTTTTTCACGGAAAGAGTAAAATACGCCAGCCTCAGGTAAACATGGCTAAGGTGAAAATACCACTGCCGCATGTGATGATCATGTTGACAGTTCATCAGTGATTGCAATAAAGTGCGTTTTTTCAACTATTTACCACAGCAACAAACAAGCTCTACCCCTATAATTTAATGACAATATTAAAACTCGAGCGATCTTAAGAAAAATGAAAGAAGAACCATCATTTGTGACCTGACGCGAAGGGGAAACAAAGATAGCGAGTGAGGCTGCTGTCGGCACGCTATGCCCAGTCAAGGCGAAATATCTATTCATACATTTCACGTAGATGAAACACAACTTGCACAGCTATTTGGCGTGCCAGAAATTTGAGGGCAAGAGATTGGGGTGCTATTTGCGATGGCACATTCAGACAAAAAAGCTCGCAACTAAGCACGCTCAAATGTGGTGCGCAATGCGAAAATGGTTAGCTAGCAAAAGGGACCCATATGCAAAATCGGTACTGTATGGCTTTGCCCATCTTAGTCTGTCGGTAGAGACTTTGGTTTCCGCACCATAACTCAAGAATTTTTTTAGATAGGACTTTGATACGGCCCAGGTTTATACTCCAGTAGAAGGGCTATGTGAAGTGTCAGGATGGTTGACCTTGACCCTATTTCCAAGGTCACAGAGGTACTGTAGTTACTTTTGATTTCGCATGATAACTAGAAAAGTTTGGATGATAGGACCTGTAAAGTGAAGAGGAGTATAGTCCTTATCAAGGGCTAGGTCAAGTGCAAAGATGGGTGACCTTGAGCTAAATTCAAAGGTCCGAAGGGCACTTTGGTGAACTTGGTTTCTGCATTGTTACTCAGAATTTAAGTTATAACTTCAATATTGCACATGGTAATAGTCCTTAATTAGGGCTTGGTCAACCTAGAAGATGGATGACCTTGAGCAAATTCCCAAGGTCCCCACCTAGAGTGGTGAACCTGGTGAACTTTGTTTCTGCATGATAAGTAAAGATGTTTTTCACCAAGGGCTTTCATATTGCACATGATTATAGCCTTCTATAAGAGCTAGATCAGGGTCTGAAGTGGGTGACCTTGAGTCAATTCCCAAGGTCACATAGCCACATTACTGAATTTGGTTTTTGCTTAATAATTGGCTGCATAATTTTTTTGAGCCAGAGCTTTTATTTTGTACAGGTTTATAGTTTTCCATTAGGGCTAGATCAGCTTGAAAGAAGGTTGACCTTGACCTAATTTCCAAGGTCACAAGGCCAGTTAATGAATTTGGTTTCTAAATCCACTTCCCAAGGTCATGAGTGCCCCATTTATCAACAGGGTAATGAGGGTGAACATAATGACAGTAGGGGACACCTATGTCTTTAAAAACATGTTCATGTTATTTATAAATATTAAGCTGAAGCAACAAGCTGCCATCAGAGATACATATCTGGGTACTCTGATCTCCAAAATATATTCTGGTAGTTACTCACTGAAGGTTCTTCATTACATATGTCAAGTTGATATAGACTTTTTTCCCCAAATTTATCTGTTGGAAGCGTTTGGTGAAAATGAATTAAAATTCTCCGCTAATTTTGTACATGTTATAAATACGCAGTGCAGAGATGGCCATGTGGAGAGTATAAAATTGTATAGTTTGACCAATAAATCATAGCTCTGTGCACCCCAGACAACACACTGACATGCATTATAATTGCATGCCCACTGTTTTCTAGCAAAGGGCTTCACGCTATTTGCACATAAATTGTTGCACTACCAGGGCAGCTTACATGTAGTTTTGTGTCACAGATGACAGTGCCCTAAAATTTGTCCGCAGTTTGCTCGCCAAGTGCGCTTAATCACTGGGCAGTTTTGGGCTAGTGCTAAGTATTAGCCAGTTAGCCACTTGCTAAAAAGGTGTGTACTGGCTAATAGTTTTTGTCATCAGTTAGCCAAACTGGCTAAAGGATGTTGCACATATAGATTAAGATTGTACGTGTACATTTAAAATGTGGCTACAAGTTCACAATTTATTAGAAAATCATAACAATATTCCAAGTTGAAGCAGTAAACAGGTCAATGAATTTGAAAACATCCTTAGCTGGAGCCATTCTGACGATAGATTCTAGATATGGTTTACCATGTCAATTTCGGGTATACTGAATTCATAATCTACAATTAAAAAAATGGATATGTATGCTGTGTCATTGCTTACTATTGTATTTGATAATGTTCAATAAATTTGAGTTGAGTCTTGGTGACTTGTACCTCATTTTAAAGACACAAAGGGGGAACCATCAGTGAAACTTAGCATTGAACTGCCTTTTGTTTATTATGATACATCTAGATTTTAGCGACCTGTCGATTGAAAAAATAAAAACATCTTTTTTACTGATGGCATGTTTATGCAGTAGAACATGCAGTAATTAATTACATATGCATTACAGATAATCCTGCATATTTTTCATGTATTTTCAGGAAATGCCAAGTATTTGAAAATGGGTGAACTTCCGTGGCCCTTCACACTTTAACATGCTGCCAGTACGTGACGTTTTGCCATTTGTGCCACAATCATTCAGCAGGTCACAGGATCACTACTGGTGCAGGTTAATGGACATGTCATTGTTATCACCTTTTTTATTCTGAATTTTACATGCAGCAAAAAACTGTATTTCATTTATGTTTTGCTGATAATGAAATATGTTTACAAAGAGTTGAGTATTTTGTTTAAATAATTGCCAGTGCATAAATTGTTCTGTACTTTTGGTCATGAATCTGGAAAACGGTTGTGTAACTGTTGGATGATTGGTGTCCAATAGCACATGTAGATCCTTACTTGTACAGATCCCAAAAGAGCCAGTCGCATATCCAGAGACTATTCGGGGGGTGGCAGGGAGATGAGAGTGGTCTGTACAGGTAAAGGTACATGTATTCTACAGGGCAGAGGGTGATCTCTCTAACCTAAAACAGACGTACAGTGAAAACTCATTATAAAGACACCATCTGTTCCCTTAGAAATGTGTCAGATAACTGAATATGTCAGATAAATGAACCAAACAAGGAAAAAAATTAACTTTTGCCATTCAAAACTTGTCTCATTATAATGAATATGTGGGATATCTGAGTGCCGTTATATTGACGTTTCACTGTTTAAAGTACTGGTTACCCAGATATTGCACGAGAGAAACATTATGATTGGCTAATGCAAGCAAATACATGTACGAGGGATACACTGACGTGCTCATGATAGCTGCATTGCTATTTCAATGGGAAATTGTCATCCCGTTGGCTATACTGAAGTCATCAGGGAGTAAATATACTGCATTCCAATTTGGCCCAGTTTTAACAGTATTCTCTCATATATTGTAACTTGGTATTTGGTTGTGAGGTTGTTAAATGCTCAAGGGCTGAAAAAAACCAGCGTCAAAAACTTTTAGTCGGAGCCCCAAATCGAGACACATGGTGATCAATATATATTCCAAGGTCTGAATCTAATTTGAATCTTAATTTGCTGGAGTAAGTATACGCTATTATTTATTGTATTCCAAGGCAGTCACTCTTAGGAAATTTGGTATGGCATGTAAATTGGGATATACAGTTTGTAAAAATAAATTTATGTCATTATCAATCTCAGCATCTCATTATGGAACAGGGACCATTGAACGTATTATTTGTTTATTGGGTACATATTAAATATGCACACAAGTTAATAATACTCATGCAAAAATATCATGATCAGCTTTATTCATTCCAATGTGTAACTGCTTTGTTTTTCTTGGTTTACTATGTTCACAGAAATATGGTATGATATCTTGCCATTTTGTGGGCACAATGATGTGCATGCATTGTCCATAATGTTTCCTTCATGGATGTTAAGATCCTGTCAATTTAAGGAGTACTGCTGATTAAGACCACTTGGCTTGACCATATCCAGTCAGTGTAAAAAAAAAAGGATATGGAGTTCTGCAGAGACACTTTGTCTGTCTTGGGACCCCACCTGAACCCTGTTGTAACCCCCCTCCCCTCCCCCCCAAAGATATTTAATTTGTTGAAAGATTTTGGTGTCTGCTTGTGTAAATTAGTCCTTACTTTTGGTCAAAATGTGTCACGTGTGATCAGTTGCTCAAAACTATATTCTTAAAAAAAAAAGAAGAAAAAGAAAAGGGGGGAGAGAAACATAAAGGCAAGGCCAAGGTGTTCAGAAACAAAAAATTACAAAGGGCTGTGGTCACACAAATCATACAACTAAGTAACACCTCAGCCAGTAGTATATCATGTGGGTCCTTGGTCACGACAGTGACATAAATTCTATAATGGAGCATGTAACTTGTAGGTGGCATGACAGGTAACTTCTACCGGTTGTAGGTGGTGACATCTGGGGGACATACAAAACCTCATTATGCATTGGTTGCAAAGGTATGGCACAGAAAGCAAGCACTGCAGCAGTCCAAACTGACATGACCATTGCTACTGGCATGGCAGCCCAGCAGCCAGCCCACAAAGCTAACAGGGGGCAGGCCCAGTTTAGATGGTAGTCTTTGTATTATCATGTTTGGTTGAATTATCCCCTTTTTGAAGTCAAAGTTGCCACTTTCTTAGAATTTTCTTTGGACCGATTATATAACATATGTGGTTTTAATGCAGGCCATGTGATACCTGAAATGGAAACTGAAAGTATCCATGAGCTGATCAGTGCTCTGCTCTTTCACTTTATATTTTAGTACATAATGATGGATACAAGATATCTTGCTTCTATTAAGACACACTCATGAATGCAAATTTTTCCTGTTTGGTTCATGATTCTTTTCCCTATATGAAACCATCCATCCATGTACATAGAACCTACATGTATCTGCTGTGTCTCAATAGTTTGTGATAATGAATCATGGCTTCCAATGAAAAGTGTCTCTGTGATATTAAAATGCAACGTTTTATATCAAAATGATGCTCAAGAAGGGTGTTATGGCAAGACATGGACAATTGTAAATACCTCTGTGCCTTGGTACCTGACTGAAAGCCATGTAATACATGATACCTGGCCCAATGGCACATTGTTTATGGTGTAATTAATTCTAGGTAGTAAACACAATTCTACCTATATGTTCTGCACCTGCAAGGGGCAGCTTCGGGATTTAAAATAGTCAAATGTCGTCTTAAGAAGTGCCATATAATGGTCTTGTTGATAACTTGGTACATGGGAAGTTGGGAAATACATGTATCTGTGTGTTTGTGAAGTTAATGGTGCCAGCAATTTACTGAAAGTTTTTATTATAATTTCACTGTATATATAATGTATATATGTGCATGTACACACATATATACATGTACGTATATCTGTGTACACTTATATGTGTATTGGGTGGGTGAGTGGTTGGGCGGGAAAGGTTCAATCTTGGTTCAGCTCCAGCAACTGAACAATGGGCATCATTTGCCAAGCTGCTAGGCCACTGTTTCATCATTGTCATGATCATAACATATATATGAGAACACAATGGAATAAATAGAAATAAAATTTTAAAGAATCAGTATTTTCATGATTAATGGTGTTGGCATTATCAGGAAAGGGGAAGTGCTCATTTCATGGTTAAATATTTCTACTGTTTGGGTGTCCATTGATATTCCCACAGTAATTCAGCATGTACATGTACACAAGTATATGTGTAGTTTACAGTCCATAAGCCATGTCAGTAGAAAGGCCTGATGTGCTTAACCAAGAGATATATGTGAGGCTTTGCTATACTGCCCCAGGCCATGTCTAGTTAGAATATTCATTCCTCTTCTGTAAATATTCATGGCCACGAGGAACACAGCATTTGCATTTGTGTGCACTTATCTCTGGGCGTAAATCAGGTGAGGCGAGAAAGTGACAATGGCAGTGTTTTACTTGTCATTGTAACATCATCAATTGCAACATTGTAGTCACACTACAGGTACAAGATCACAGAATTTGCATTTGTTTGCTTAGCTGTGGGTATAAATCAGGTGTCCAGTCATAAAGTAACAATGACAGTGTTTTACTTGCCGTTGTAACATCATCAATTGTAACATTTAGTCACACTGTGGAATTTGGATTTTCTGAATTTTTTGCTCACATGCAATGCAGTTACAGTGAAAACTCATTATAATGACACCATCTGTTCCCTAAGAAATGTGTTGACCAGATGACTGAGTATGTCAGATGAATGACTCAAATAAAGAAAAGAAACTTTTTCCCATGAAAATTTGTATTGAATATCTCAGATATCTGATTGTCCTTATAATGAGGTTTCACTGCACTGGTTTATATACAGTAGAATCTGCAATTAAGACAACCTCCATAAAGAGACCATTTATATATATATATATATATATATATATATATATATATATATATATATATATATATATGTATATATATATATGTATATATATATGTATATATATATATATATATATATATATATATATATATATATATACATACATATTTATGTGTGTGTGAAGTGTACAGGATGGCTATTACAGGTGAATGCACTGTGTTTTAAAATAACGCTGCTCTGTGTGATATCCTGCACTTCACATGTATATCATGAACCTGTGCCTAATTTAAACCTGGTCTTTGTGCTTAGCAAATTGTTTTATAAAATTGTGTGCATGTGCCCAGGCACATAAAATTGTGTTTGAAATACATGTATAAAACTGTGTTCCAGAGTTCACATCTGTGTGAAGAACAGGATATTTACAATTTTCAAAACAGATAATATTAATTATAGAAACCAGCAAATTTCAGCAAGCAATACATGTGCTTGCAAAATTAATTTGTGTTGAAGTCACGGGTTTACGAACAATGCTATACACAATAAACAAGGTACATGGATCATGTTTGTTGTAAAATTTGCTCTATGTATTGTCTGTATAACATTCTTCTAAAGCACACATGCTAATAGGACGTATTCATATTGACTGCAGCTCTGTGCCGTCCCCATCATAGAAAAAAGGAACCAGATAGGAAAGAGGGCAGATCTGTGTATTGAGCAGAGCCACATGCATCTGCCTTGTAAAATGTAACAGCCAGGAAGACTGAAAAGGTATTACTTATTTTTAAAACATAGATAGGACACCTGTTGTTTTAGATGTTGCCATTTGTTTGAGAGAAAACTGTTATTTGCAGATGGTTAGGAAGCATTCCCTTTCCATGTGTGCTCATCATGGTGGAGGCATAGGTGTGTTGCCTAGCAACCTATGTTGGCAGAGCAGGGTTGCAGTTAATATTGGTTAATACAAATACAACGGAATCTCCCTATTAAGACCTCCTAAGGGACTAAAATATGGTCTTAATAGGGAAGTGGTCGTTATGGGGATATATTATAATGTAATTAAGGTTAAGCAAAAATGGGTCGGTAAATTGGTCTTAATATAGAAATGGTCTCATGGGGGTGGTTTTTATTGGAGGTTTTATTGTATGTCCTATTATGTGCTGAAGCCATTGACTTTTTATCAGAAGGGAAGTTTCAGAGTCTTCAGATTAATGCCTGCAGGAAACAGTGGGAGACTGGGTCAACAGCTTTCCTTCATTGTAGTGCCAAGAAAGTTGTTGACTTTTGTATGTTTCTCTGAAAACATAGGCAGTGTGGTTCTTTGATGACAGGTCTATTTAGAGGGCCTTAAATTGAACCTGATTTTATCATAATAATTCAGCTGACAATAACTTGTGCGGTACAAAAAGAAATATTTACAATCTAACTTATTGCATTACAAGTATAGGAGAGAGTCTGGTGTGTTATGAGACAATAACGCGTGTGTCCCACCCATATTCCAATAAGCCACGCCCACCTGGGTTTCTGGACCTCAGCACTTGAACATGCAGGGCAAATCAGTTTCTGGCCGTTTCTCTATATAGCAGATTTCTAAATTTCATGTAATCAAGCAGAAAAATTAAAGGGAAAATGTAATTATAAGCAATGACGGTTGCTTTTGTGTGTGTTATGACCCACACAAAAGTGATCAATAAACTGTGTCGTTATGCCATAACACACACAAAAAGTGATCCTCGTTATTTATGATGCACTCAGTGACATTCCACGTTTCTCTTCATGTTGCACAAACCAAGAGCACATGTACAGGTGCTACATAGTCATTTGTCAAGGCACCCAGCCTAATGATGCACTCAAGCAGGAATTCACTAAATGTTGGAATGCTCGATATGTGTGCATTTGATTGTACAGTTGTATAAGTTGAGGTTTCATTTAAACTGGTGAACTGTGACTGATATTTTCAAAGTTCATCAACTTCATCGATTTGAATAGATATTAACCTTTTTCAAAATATGATCGGTGAAAATTTCAGGGCAAACTGACGAAAATGGCATCCCAATAGTCAAAGGGTTTACTTGAAATGTGATGACCAGAAAATATTCTTACAAACTTGTGATATGTGATATGATGTGATGTGATGTCAGTGAGTCTGGCAGTGCAATAGAATCGTGCCATACATGTAGCATACTACAGGGCTTCCCCAGGGGGTGAAATGGGTAATATACTATTACCCTAAAAAAGTCTCAAGGATTTTGTTTTGTTTATCCTAAAAAATAAAAAAATAAGATAGTCTAACCAAAAAAAAAAAAACCTAAAAAAAAACCCCCTAAAAATTTTTTCCATAAGTCCCCATCATGAATCTTTCTTCAACAGAATGTTATATCAGAACTTTTGTGTATCCTTAAATGCTTAAACATCTTCAGGCAAAAAATCTGGTTTGAGTTTACAAGTACATTATTATAAAAATTGTACAGGAATATTAAACTGTTGTTCATGCAAAATGCAGTTACAGAGAGTGCTGTACAGATATACTGACAAAGGCTGCATGCCACGGTCAGTGTACATCACTCAGGTCATGTGACCTGTCTTTGCAACGAGCCTGGTACCATACAGAATGCCGTACTTGCATGGCTTTGCTCTCAGAGGAAAGCAGATATGCAGGTGATAAGTGAAGACCAAAACAGAGCATTTGGCTGTGGCGTGTCCTGGAGTTGTCCAGAACTTTGGAACATACCTAAATGAGAATGAAAAGGGACCAACATGAAGCAAGACACAAAACAAGTAATCGTCGTGAATGTGTTTCTTTGCCTTCATCCTTGTTTGATAAATTTAGCATACCTTTGCATGTTGACTCTGTTATGATATCATATGATGTGTTTGCTTTTCAGTATGAGATTTATACTGGATTTTGGATGTCATGCATACATGTCTGCTGCTCATGCCATATCAAACTGGTTACTGCTGAAAACTGTCCAAGTTCCTGCTGTTATAAAGTTGTGTTGTGAGAAATAAACTTACATATATTTTATAAACTTTCTTTTGTTGTGTTTTATTAGTTTGGGGAATACAATGTTGGGGACTTGATTTGGCGTCTCTCACACCCTCATTCTGGTGTCTGTCACCAGAGGTCAGTAGTGTTCCAAATATGGCAGGGACTTTTGAGTAGATTGTATTGTGTTTCATTGGATATGGCTGTCACAAAAATAAACATTTAAGTTGGAATTACACCTCTACCTATAATAGTTTTGAAGCTCTTCTAGATTTAAATGTAACATATTCACTTAATTTGCATAAATTATAAGTTCATTGGATGCAGTTATGTCACAAACTCATGATTTAAACTTGGAACGACACTTCTATATATAATCGTTTTGAAGCTATTCAAAATTAAAATAGTCACCCAATTTGCATAAATTGAAATTCTACGGCTTTGGTTTGTGGTTCATTGGATGCAGGTATGCCACAAACCCATAAATTGAAGTTGGAATGGCTTCTGTATCTATAAAGATTTTGGAGATATTTAACTTTAAATTTTTCCAAGGGCCCTAATTAGCATAAATTGAAATCTTACAACTTTCATTTACTGTCTGCTATATTGTCAAGTGTCCCAAACCTATATGTGCACATCGAAATATTTTATCTGCATTAGTTTGGGCGATATGGAGCTTTTAAAAGTTTAATAGCCCCTAATTTGCATAATTTTAAATATCTGCTATTCCAAATGATACGCACAAGTTCATTGGTGGGTCAGTCACCATGGCAAGTTTGGTGGTTTTCTGAATAGTCCTGTCCCAGAAAAACTCTGGAAAATCTGAGTGCCATGAACAGAAACTAGAAAAGATTTGCTTCACAGCAAATCTGGGTGCCTTCAAAATGAGAGAAGTTTGAAGTGCTACACTTTGCCATTGTTCAACATAATCTAAATTTTGTGCATTAGCCTTATATGCATAAATAAAAAGGCTAAAACTTTCGTTATTGGCTCATTGGATGTGGCCATATCACAAAAACTGTAAATTGAAGTTGGAATGGCATCTCTATAATAATTTTGAAGCTATTCAAGATTTAAATTTTGCATGTTCACCTAATTTGCATAAATGAAAATCCTACAACTTTGGCTTTGCCCCAAACTTACAAAATGAAGTTCAAATGGCATCTCTATAATAATATTGGATATATTCAACTTTTTAATTTTTCAGTGCCCCTAATTAGCATAATTTGAAATTCTACAACTTCATTTACTGTTCATAATACAGTGAGGTGTTACAAACCCAGATGTGCACATTGAAATGTTTTGTCTATCAGCAATAGTTTGGAAGATACAGAGCTTTTAAAAGTATAGTTGCCCCTAATTTGCATAATTCCAAACGTTATGACTATTCCAAACCATGTGGACCATTTCTCTGGTAGGTCAGTCATCATGGCAGGTTTCGTGGTCTTCAGAATTATAGTGTGTGAGAAAGAATCTGGACAAATTTGGTCATAAAGAAGGAAAGAGAAAAGAATTCTTAGAAAAACGAAGTGGCCGGGATAGCACCCAGACATATTATAACGACCTGCCTGGAGCATATAGCAGCATGGTGCAGATCTGATCTTCCATGAACAGAATGAGATTTTATTTTATAGAGAATCTCATTACACAGTTGTTGGGGTTCCCCCATGCCCCCCTCCCCATGCCATTTACTTTTTACAAATAGTAAAGCATGAACTTTGCATTGAACATAATTTGAATTTTTCTGATTGCTGGCATCACTGTGATTGTGATGCTAAATTTGTAAGAGCCCATATCACCGTACATGTATGTGTGTATGTATATCAGTTGTAAATTTGTCCGCAGCACAATTGATGCTTATCAACTTTGAATGGTAGCACTAGTAACCAGGTATATTCCTTCGTTTTGAATACTGATTCATTGCACAATGTATGGAATGAGGGCCAGAATAGCCTGTCCAGGCGTTAGTGGGCCACAGCAAACATAACCTTCATTTTGATGTTGATTTTTTAAACTTCAAAATTAGCTCGATATGCGAGACATGTGACGCCAATATCATTTCAGTACATATCATTCATTTTTTAATTTAGAAATAACATTCATACAATAGTTTAACATTCCTAGTAACCCGAATGTACGGTAGGTGGCGCAGCAGAAAAATGAGATCTACATAGGCCGTCAGCATGCACACTTAGACCTATACTGCGTATCCGATACTGATGACAATGTGTCCTTTTCATTTATGTATATAAGAAAGACGTATGATATGCAATGACGCGGTTTATTTTTCATATTGACGTAATGTCAACTTTATATCCATGACACAGAAAAAAACGGACATTAGTAAATACGGGTGATGTGGCTTATGCAAGCTTTAAGCCTAGCTCCTTGTCGACATCTCACCCGCCACCCTTATGCACTCCTCAAGTGAGGGTGATACCGGAAATTGCTTATTTCATGTTCTATGAGGTCTTAGTAAGTACTCTAGCCTTGTATCGGGTCAGGAAACTGGTTTATAAATATGTTAGATATATGTACACAACGGTTTGTTTTATATTACAAACAGGTGGAAACACACCAATCACTCAATGGACGCAAAAAAATTTACAAAATATGTTACACAACCGCATACTGTATTGAGGGGTTGGCCTGCACCTGTGAACAGTCCCCTGTCAATGATCTCCTTATGCCAAATTGAGGGAAACCTATTGGTTTTATCATTATCGTGCCCATAGTTGTCAGAAGGAACCATTTTAGGGAATAGAATGGCATTTGCCACCATTTCGAAAAGTGTAGTGCAAGTGGATTCAAAGGGTTAATCAGCACAACGATGTTAAAATACCAGTCAGCCATATATTTTATGTTGTGCAAAATTCTTGAAGGCCATAGATAGCACCAAAATAATTAAATCTGCCTTCCGGTCAGTGTTGAAGCTCCATACACAGCAAGAACCAAGTCTCATCTTTCTGTGTGCCTGAAGACGCAGCAAAGCACGGATATATCAGTTCGACCTCCAGAGTGATTTATTTTTTGTCTTTTTAGCAAACTGTACTGACCAGGTTCCATGCAATAACAGATTTTATCCATTCTTGCATCATAGGATATCTTTATATCAAATTAAATGTCTCGATGTAAGACAACACAGAAGTCCTCTGACACCAGATGGCAGCCACAAAGTATGCAAATTAAAATCCGATGTTTTGCCGTTACCACGAACTGTGGTCAGGTGACTTCATGATTTCGTTTTGCTTTGCGCGATGACCACATCCAACAATGACGTGTATATAAAATAAATATTGATAGTCCTTAAGGTTCTGCCGCTTTTTAACCCCAGTCCGGCTCATCAGAGTCAGATTCCTGTTTGGACGACAGAAAATAATAATTTGCAGGAGCTGTACATTATACGGCAAATATTAACACCACTGTAGCATAAATGACATGGCACAGGCAGTCATGTGGATCTTGTCGAGCTTATCAGCTACTGTGTACGTTTCTACACTTTACTCCTATCAATTTTAAGAACCTAGATCTAATTATACTAAAATTTACATACATGTTGCTTGCCAACGATTTATGAAATTGCACTGTTGTGCAATTAGCAAATATCGGCCCACAACATCTGGCCAATTATGGTCTTTGCATACAAGACTTGTGCCTTATCCTTGTCGATACATTTACTGTCAACACAAGCGATTGTATAAATTCCAGATTCACTGAAATACCTAGGGTTACGGTACGTATTAGAATAGCGAAACTATTATTATCCTCTGCTGTACTGCTTGTTCCATGAATAGATCTAATCAGTAGGTGATGTTATATCTATTGACGATTTATGTAGCAAATGCTGATAAGCAGTTATTCAGATATTAATATATATGCTCACCCATGGCTTCTTAAAATTTCTGACAGGTTTGGCTGGTTCAGGCTAAAAAGGAAATCCGTATATGTATACATGATATATATATATATATATATATATATATATATATATATATATATATATATATATATATATATATATATATATATATGAGTATGTAATGCAATAAGAACTGAGAAAGTGATATAATAAATGTACGATAAACTTATCACTGACTGTTTCGACCCAGACACAACTTATGGAAGCTCAAACAGGGATTTGAGGAAGCATTCGAAGAAGAGTCATTTAATTTTCAAGACCAGCGACCATTAATTTTTTTCGATTTTAGGCAGCAGAAAGTAAAGGAAGGACTTGAGGGTCGTGGACCCTCAGCACGAAGTACTCATGCACTGTTTCGAAGTAGAAACTATTGCATCCCAACAGAAGCCCTAATACTGCGACTGAACATTATTAAAAATTCCATAAATTTCTGGTAGCCCTACTTCATGAAGTACTGCATAAAATATCCCCAAACAGGATTCCGTTGCTTAAACTGTCAAACTAAAACACACATATTCGCCAAATATATATATGTTCGTATAATAAGTGACCGTTATTCAGATGGATACGGACAGAGTTTGTAAAGCTCTTGTGACTGAGTATGATCGGTACTTTCGTCCTAAGGTACCTGTCTCCCAGCACAAATCCATATTAAGTTATTAAAATCGCCAAACAGTGAACCTGTTGCATATAAAAACCTGGCTATGCTAAGGATACATATAAAACCACTCAAATGGTTAAGGGGTCTGTGAGATGGCACCTACGGACTGTAGGTGGTAGAAGTGGACCTGTAATCATTACACGGGACTATCATGTTCACGCCGTAGCTTAGCCTCATGCAAAGATGGACGTCTCTAACCATGCCTAAACTAAGATATTATTTATGGACATAATTTTATCCTGCTGCCCAGTCGATAAAGAGCACAGGGATTTTTGTTTTTGTCTCCCAAGTCACGTGAATGTGGCATAAGGAACTTCAATTTGTATCAGCGGTAAGTGCAAGCAAGGCTGATATATACCGGTACGTATATCCAAGGTACTACGTTCTCCCCAGGGCATGGCCAGACAACTCCACATTTGCATAAGGCTAACACTACATCATGTTGGTGGGGATTGAAAACCGCACAAACTGTGGATCAGGGCAATACAAATGGGTAATCTGATCAAATCTTCAGATGCAGGCAGTTGTTTTCACGTGACAATGTACAAAACCAAAATAGCACAAACATTAGATAGTGTAAAAATTCGTCGTCACACTGTCCCTCAAAATTTTGTATGGGACATTGATGCTGCCAAATGAAAGGTCCTGTTGAAACGAATTGCCTGTGATCTAGGACGGGAATGAGACACACTAAGAGGACAAGGCCAAGCTTCCACCGACTGGTGGTCCTTATGATAATTCCTTACCATATGACTACATTCATTCCCGTGTGCTAACTCTGAAACATTAATGGTCGGTTGTATTAAATTAGACACCTCGCCGTCCTATTGTGAAACTTCATATCAAATTGCACATAATAAATAAATGTGAAAATGTTGGCAGTTTATGCTTCTTGTGCATACTCCGTCTTTCTATCTGATGCATGTTTTTCAAAGCAAGGAAAGATTTAATGGGTTGCTTATTAATATCTTATCTTGCAAGTGATCCCTATTTTGAGTTTAACAGATATACCACGTTTTCCGTTCTCTTAGTCTACCTTTTTTAAATGAATTGAAATGTTCGCCAATATCAATGCCTGGACACAGGTTTCATGCAATTTTTTCCATATTCCACTTAAGAAGGCAAACTATATAGTTCTTCGAGTCTGATGTTTTGATGTATGCCATATTACTTTAGGAAACTAACAAATTCGAATAAACTGATCCCCGTTTCGCTAAAAATGCACGGACTTGTGTATGTAGCAATGGGCACTTTTACCGTTCGGGCACGTTAAAGGCACATTACGCAATGACCACCTTATTTAAAACGTCGGGTTTTTTAAGTGTGCCAGAATGAGATGGACCTCTGATATTTGCATAAATTACTATTACTGATATAAGTTACAACCTTTTTCTCCTCCTCTTCCTCTTCCTCCTCATCTGAGTCCTCCTGCAAGAAAAGTGCAGGTTTGTACTATTAGTAAGCTACAACAACAGGGATGCAATTCTGGAGCACATATTTTACATGGCTCACCACATCTGTCGTGTAACTTAATTATAGAACCTGCAGCAAAAAACTGGCGTGCTTGTTGTGGGATACCCGTATTGTAAAGCATATGATGTAATGATGGCTCATGTTTGCGCTCGGGAATCCCCAGGTGTTAAACTGATTAACTCCATTTTTGTATCGGCTATACAAATGTAACAGATGTTCTAGCACAACTTTGCTATAAGCTTTGATGTTGTGCTTTCTATCAATTGTTGAATGCCATTCTAATGACGGGAATGCGATTATAAAAAGATTGAAACGCAAGCGAGACTTTATGTTTATTTAACGCAAGTCTTGTGATCCTTAAACTTTACACATGCTCTGGATGGCTATTTTCAGTCTCTAACACCTTAGGTGCATGGTGATTTACCACAAGAGGAGACACTTACTCGTTTTACATCTTTGATCAGATCTTACAGTTAAAATGCAAATCACGCCGCAAGGCGCTGTCAACTTTGTTGATGATCTCGCTGATTTTGAAGGTTCACTGTTGTCTTAACGAAACTACAAACTATCAAATCAGCGCGTTATGATAAAATTTTCAGACAATAATACCCACAATTGTATAAATAGTAGTGCATTGCTAACTGAGAAAAAAAAAGCGAACAAAAATGAACTCGTTTTCCAGGTAAAATATTCTCTAACATCGTTACACCATCCATCTAGTTTTGCATCATCAACTTTATGTTTCCACATACCCAAGGTTTCTTTTTCTTGAATGTCATCGGGGTGTCTTTCTTAGCCTGTAATCAATATATTTCCATGTACAACATACAAATGCGATGTCTCTTTTGAGAACATAATTATCTCTTGTTAGCAGTTCTTGGAGATGGCAGGAAGTGTCTGCTTTAAAACGCAACAGGTCCAGAGAACAGCTTGTGTATGCAGTATCACATGTTGGAGTTAGTTTGACAAATTTCTATCAGCTACAAATGAAGCCAGTCTATTAAAAATGCTATTTTGCCATGCCTAGAAGTAGATATTAGCGAATGTTTAAACTCAGCCGTACTCTATTTTGCTACAAGCACCTACTGCGTTATCTTCACAAAATAAATGATTTTAAAGCCAAAAAGGATGACTCAAATAGCATTAACTTAAACTATAAACATTATTAAGCACTGCTTACAAGCTCTTCAGGTCTATCTTGTGTCTAACAATACATTCATCCAAAATTAAAATATTAGCAACAAAAATACAATATTGCAGATCGCTCTATGAACTAAATATCTGATTTATCGAAATTTAATCATATAATAGCCTTACCTCTGATGATGACGATGATTTCTCTTCCTTCTTTTTCTCCTCCTGAAATATAATAGCAGTCATGTCACCATTCGTGGATGTGGTTATGTAATTTTATGGCTCCGAGAGCCAGCTATCTTCTGTTCTCAATCGTCAAAGTGTCTTAATATGTTTACCGGTAAAAATGGAGAAACTACTAATCATGATACACAAATATCATATTTAACAAGAAAGTATGACCCACTGATGTCAAAATACTGTTGAGCGAGTGTTTATCACTCAAGGTCAGATATTTCACTCTCAGCGGCTTGCATGGTGCCGATGGATGGAATTTTATTTAAAGGTAACAAGTTCACGCAAGTTGATTGTGCATAGGAATCTTAGCATCAATTTAACTGCTTCTGAAGCTTGTTCTCTTGAGAGTGCTTTGCGTTTCCACGCTGATATACGATACAAATTTTCCTTCGGCACAAATTTGCAGCGGTTTGCTTTCATTTTACATACAGATGACATGTCGTGCACAGCAGATGGAGAGCCCAAGAACGCACGTCATACAAATATATCAAATATAGCCTACTCAACAAATTAAACAAAATATACATTTATCTATTGTTGAAGTGCGGCATAGTTCTGGAACATAATATGGGATAAATGAGAGCTGATGCCCTGAAACGTAATTGATCGGTCTGAAATTGTAACGCTTGGTTTAATAAAATACATTCTTTGTCTTTACATAACAGACGTAAAGCATAATGTGAACACACAGAATAAAATGTAGAGTTTACTTATCTTAAATCTAAGTGCAAAACGCACGAAGGAAGGGGTCAAGATAGTATGATAGTGTCGTATCATGCATTATAATTACCTTTACAATGCACGTGTTTTAAAATGTAATCTAAATTTACTCCAGCCGCCCACCCCCTTTAATTTAACACAAAATCATTGAGGTACCTCATCCTTATCCGGCTGCTAGTTTTATAGCATTAAAAATTATGTGAACAAATCGTCTATTTCTTCATCCTGCACACAGTTTAATTTTCATTTTAATTTCACACGCATCGTCGACTATCCAAAAACTATATTTTGTTTCATCTTTAATATATGATCTGCTTGTTTCATTTCAATCATGTTATGAGGAAAATTGTTTTTACTCATATTATGGCACTTTTGCTTAGATCTATTGAGGACATCGGTATATCCTGAAAACAGGTTGCCCACTTCGGTTCCCACCCAGGCATATATTCATACTCGTGTTCAATTTCAGTTTTGCTTGCACAATCGACGATGCAAAATTTAATGCACGTTTTTTGTGCTACTAACAATAGCCTTGTAAGTGACAACATTCTAGATCCATTTCAATTTAAACTAAATTCACATACATTTACATATGTAAACTAATTTATTGGTAAAAATTCACTTCTCATCATGATAAAAAAGTAAGAATGATTATGTATCGTGAGTAATTACGATATGTATCATGTAGATATATTACTCAATGATTTTTCGTATATGCATAAGTCCGAATTCATTTATTTTCGTTCATTTGTTTATTCAAATATATTTCACAACCAAAAAGCTTTTGTCGTATAGTCAGAAATCGCTTGACCCCATTCAGAAACGCATAATTATGCTTTTCATAATAAATTGGCTACGCACTGACCTCCGTTTCGAATATTTCATTTGATTTAACCATAAAAGAAGAAAGCATTATGAAACTACATCTACTGCCTGTATCTACCAAATACCTCGTTCTCGCTTTCTTCCTCCTCACTACTCTCTTCTTCCTCCTCCTCTGAACTCTCCTGCCATGACAGAGAATCGTGCAGCATGATACATGCAACATGGGTCGCGTATATCGGGTTGCCGGACAGACACTGGATCGCCACTGATTCAGGCAATATTTTTCTAATAATTTGAGGGTTTTCTGTTTCACTGTTGAACTTTTTCGTTTCCTATATTTCTAGAGAAGTCAGTATGCTCGGAATTGATATAACGATACTGGTTTCATATTCTTTGTAAACCAACATTTCATTCAAGTATCCATGTAGCTACAGTTGCACAGTTCAAAAGAAGACGTAAGACTAGAACAGGTCCACAGCTTTCCTCGTCGCGCTTTGGGCACATTACACTTGATCGCGACGAGGGAATTAATTGACTAAGTCAAAAATTGGCAATAGGAGTTAATATTATCAATTTTCATTTCCTTCGCTGCCCATTCGATCTTAAATAGCACGGCGTCCTGCCATTTTTCATTTGAAATTCGTCGTTCTTAATATTGCGTGTCAATTTTGGTTTTAATTCTCTGGAACATCCCGCGGGTTTGCGTCTTATTTTTTTGTCTACAGTGGTACCTGCTGATTGTAGCCACCCCTTTAAGTACAAAATGTGGCTATACGCAGCAGGTGACCTGTCACTGCAGGTAAACTAACAAAGAAATAGACAATTTCTGCCCGAAATGGTTGTCCCAAAAAGCAAGTGGCCTGTCACGGTTGTGGCTGCAAACAAGAAGTACCACAGTGCATTTCTTGCTATGTTGAATGAGTGCCAGCTACATGGTTGCAGAAGTCTGTTCACAGAGACATGTACATGTATCTGTTACAAAACTTTCGAATTGTGCTTGGAAGACAAATGCCCAGGGGTACATTCAAAGCACTACTAGACAACAAACAGTGTCCCATGATTCAATTGTTTATATTTTTGAACCAGCAAAAAATTCGCTCATATTTTCGTTGTGTGAATTAACACCCAAATGGAATACTCTTCAGTGTGATCCAGTATTCGTAAGCAAGGCACAAGAAATTAATTCAATCACCACTCATAGAATGATAATTTATATCAACCTTACAATAAAGGGAATTAACATCCGTTTCGTTGCATTATTAAAGGAATTATGGGAGGGACGGTACGATGCTTCGTGCATAGATTTGCATCTGGTATAGGTACTTCAATAATTGCATACTACCCAGGCCAGGCTCAGTGTTTAGACTGGCATCCTTGTCAGACAATGATATATTTCAAATAATGATATGTAAAGAAGGGCTGGGCTACCTTCATTTAACGATAAACGTTCTTCTCTTCCAAGCAATATTTCAGAGCATAAAATTTCAATTGAAATAAGGAAAATCAAATACAGTATCCAAAGAATGTATTTGGCTTTATTTCTCCAACGGCAAATTTAACCTTTTTAAAGGAAAAACGGCACAAAAAGTAAAGATAATATTCCTTCAGGCTCTATTTGGATAGAAGCCTGGGGTGAACGTGTGTGCTGAACACAAAGTGGTCTGCGATATATTTGTTTTACATATGTTCCTGGTTCTGGTTTGATCCTTTTCCTCCCAAATCATGCAGATATAAACTATATACCTTCTGTTTTGATATTTCCACTTAAATTTTTCTTTTACTGAAAAATAATTCAGAAGAGAATAGTTCAGAATACCTATCACAAAAAGCACGCCACAGGTCAGTGACCTTCTTTTCCACTGATGGAGTTTGCTGCTAACAAATTGAGCCACAATAAACAGCTAAATCAGAATAATCATGAACGGGTAAAATTTAACCTCTGCGCTTATGTAGCGCAGCTTTCCACAAAATCAATATATCTGATCTCTTACATTGTCTGTGCATTATTTATCGGTCTGTGGCACGTCAAAATGTAGATATCTACGTGTTCCAGTCGACTGATTTGTAGGCATATCTCTAATGTTTATGAAAACTGAATGGTTAGGCATTTATCTAAGCAGAAATTTTGCCTTCATCTTCACTTGAGCTCGAAGAAAAGTTCTACGTGGCCAATGTGATTCAATGGCTTAGCTCAGGATTCATTGCGGTTGTGTACTCAACTGTTTACATATCTTTAGAAAACTTTCAGGATAATTTTAGTTTTTGTATTACTTCTATTGACAGTTTTGTACATATATAATTATGTATACAGCTTTTCATGATGTTTTCAGTCAAGTTTTTGCTACACAGTTGGGTTGTAGGGTCATAATGCAGTTACCTTCATGCTTCAGATGGCCACAGCATGGGGTGTGTTATCCTTAAGATACAGATGGTTATTGCGTCATTTTACGGTAACTATTATTTGTTTTCTGCGACGTAAAGTCTGTAAATGACAGTCGAACATTACCTCTTCTGACTCTTCTTCTGATTCCTCTTCAGATTCCTCTTCCTCTGATGATGATTCGGCTTCTGATTCCTTCTTTTCTTCTTCCTTTTCTTCCTTTTTTTCTTCCGTCTTTTCCTCCTTTTTCTTTTCCTCCTCCTCTTCCTCCTCAACCACAAAAAATACGGCTTAAGGACATAACATTTGCTCTTTGGGTTAGACTCCTTTAAAATGATGACCCAAACGTGACAATACGCGATACTACGTCAAACTAAGGGGTAAACATTATGTTGTCATGGGTTTGATTGTATTTCTGTTGTGTCCTGAAGATCGGACAAATGTTTAGCAATATACCATGGAATCATTGATGAGAAATTATGTGCCCATAACAAACATTATGATTTAGAAATGTAAATATAGGAAAACGTATTTTCTGCTTTTGAATCTTTATGTATGTATGTATGTATGTATGTATGTATGTATGTATGTATGTATGTATGTATGTATGTATATATATATACATATATATATATGTATATATATATATATATACATACACACGAACTTTGTTAAAGAGCACTTACTGATTCTTCCTCTTCGTCCGAGTCCTCCTGCGATGAAATTCGCAATAAGTTATCAGCGAACATAATGACATTTGACAATATGGCACAGGTAACTAGTAAATGCCATTACACATATAAGTTCCAGGCAACAGGTTGATATACACATGCAACACTTGACTCATTAAAATGAATGACGACTTACACAGAGCAGTTTTTATCTTATAAGCAACCTTGAAAAAAATTAACGAATACCGCTATAGAAAAGAATGGGGCATGTTTGAAAGATATAGCACTGGAAGTGTACAGAGGGCGAGATTAAAAGCGAGCGTAATAAATAAGTATACCAGATACTAATAAAAAATGCAATTTGAGACGGAATGTAACACTAACAACAGCATGGTTTGAAATTAAGTGTGAGACAAGTGTTAAAGTGACAGGGTTTGAAACTGAGTGAGACTACTGTTCCAGTAACAGTGCTTGAGATGGAGTGTGGCACTTGCATAGCGGTGACAGGGATGGTTTGCGAATGGCAAACCAGTGTACCAGTGTAGCGATGATGATGATGATGATGATGATGATGATAATAATAATATGAATTGTAAGTGAAAATGAGATATGTGTATCTTTTATAGGGATAATGAGTGTGAGGCTAGTGTGCCAATCAACAGGTATTATGAGTGAGAGGGAGGTCAGTGTTCCAATGGTAATACTTGTGAATGAACATGGTGCTGGTGCACCTGCTGGAGTAATTGCGAGTGAGCTAACAATACTAGAAGGGATTGTGGGTGATTGTGACCCTAGTGTACCTTACTAGGGACCATGAGTGATACCAGTGTACCGGTAATGGGATCGTGAGACTAGTATTGGTGCAATGGCATTTGTAAATGAGTTTGCGACTAATGTACCATTAATAGGGATTGTGAATGATTGTGAAATTGCTGTACCAGTAATAGAGATTGTGATTTATTGTGGGAGCAGTGGAACAGTAAATGGGATAGTAATAAACTTATACAAATGATGCAAAAGACCCATGCGGTTCAAGTAGATGACACTGATGTACCATTTTGTACAGAAGACAGTTGCCATTTAGTTCACATATATGAGGTCTTGTCTATCTTTTCAGAGATATTCTGTCTGCCCGATTTACAGCAATCGCGCAGAAATTCGCATGGTGTATGTGTGCATATATGTACACTGGTGGCTAACGTTGCTAGTACTTGACAGCAATGTGTTCAAAGCACAATGAATACAATACGCAATGCTATTCATATAATCATACTTTAAGTTTCAGTAGATATACTATGAAGGAACGCAAGACCCCGTCTCGCTATATCATGATAAGAGAAGGGGTGACTCGAATACTCTTAACAATATCAATAGGGTGCCCTTTAGTGGCATGAACGAATCTTCTTTTAGAAATGTCAAGTTTGTATTTCATTGTCATTATAATGCAGTATTCATAGATCATCCACCAAATTTAAATGTGTAGTTTATATTTTAGGCTCAACGAGACAGAGGTATTGCTGATCATTCCCGGAAGACAAAAGAAGAAAAGAGACAGGAACGACACTCTCATTTTAGCTTTGATTTTTAGGAAACAATATAAAACTAAAGGGATATACACTGTATGTTACCTGTCAGTGTGACCTGACATGCATACAACCCTTTACTTCTACACCCTGGATATAACTTTGAATTTACGTCATGAACAGAAGAAAAATAAAATTATATAAATGCAGATATATCACAATTGGGCCACGTGCTACAAGCATCACTCACCCATGGTTTCTTCTTTTTGAATGTTAAGGGTTTTTCTTCGGGTTTCTTCTGTTAGAAATTGATAATGGAATGAAAAACAATTAAGCTTCGTCTGTCATGAATAAAATACTTACGCTACTAACATACATTATGTACGCTAAAAATTGATAATTGTTAATGTGCAGCGTATATGCAAATTACTTTGAAAACATGAGTATTTGTCAGACATGACTAAGGGCTGAGACCATAAAAGTAAAGTCATATATGCTTGAAAGGCAAATGCGCATTTTATTAGTATCGAAGAACAAGAACAGAAGGTTCCTGTAATCCTCCACCTGAAGCCACTTCAGTCAGGAGTGCTACAGTTGTGTATTCCTATCACCGTCCACAGTAATTTGCAACTTAGAAGTTATAAACAACTGTATGCAGGAACACCATATTTTATGGCAAATCTAGCTTTTTAACGTAAATGATTCAGAAAAAAATGTTTCATTAACCAAAAGAGCAAAGCAATCAGCTTACTCAAGCTTACTTTATCATAAATCCAATGGGGCTACAGAACTGTAGGGCACAGGAATTTGATATATTGGGTTGCATTTTATACACGTCAAATTGGTAAGTATAGGTCCCCTATAAGAGGACATTTCGGAGGGAGGGGAAATCAGTGGGGAATAGTAGTATATGATACTAATTCGGAAACAAAACAGGGGTTGCAATGTCAGCTATTTCCCAAATCAATCTTTAAACAATGGTACTTGCAACATTTTTAAGTAACCATAAAAAATCCAGAGAGCACATTTTTAACCAACTCAAGCAGGATACTTTGCATCCGACAATAATAAATATCACTGTTAACGGTGCATCTCCGACTGAGCAACTACTAACTCAGGGATGTTCAACGTTAGGTTCAAAGGTTATTAAACCAACATTTCTGAAATAACTCCATACAGTTTTAATATTCACTTTTTTTTCAACGTTCCAATCAATGAACGCTCTTAATGCTTGTTGATTCTCAATGCACACCCTTGAACGCATGAGTATGTTCAAGACTGGAAAACATAATTTCAAGAATTCAGTACATGAGTCTCATGTAAATAATATTAGACGTACTGACCTTTTCTTCCTCTTCCTCCTCTTCTTCCTCTTCGTCTGAGTCCTCCTTCATTAGAATGAATAAAAAATCATTATATTTCGCTGTAGCTATGACTTTGCTCAGGCCCTAACATTTGTGAACTTTGAGTATTGTATATTAAGAGTAATATGGCCAGGTTATTAATTGGTCTAGAATGGAAAGTATAACGTTCTCTAGAATGCCCCTGACGTGAACTTAAAGTAATGGCAATGGAATATTATATGTACGCTAGACAATTAAAATAAGATCAATCGTGAAATGTCGAGTCTAAAGAAAAAGTATAAATGCAGCAACATTTAGACTATAACCTAAATATACACGGTTGATAATGACAAAAAAACTTCACAGATATTAACATTCAAAATATACACCATATGTACCTCTGGACATGAACATGCTGCAGTTCCAACTAAAGCCAAACAAAGTAATATGTCAAATAAGATATACAGAATATGTAAACGAAACAATAGTTAACATTCATTACGCAGGTACATTCACGAGTAATGCATGTGCCGTAACGCACTTGCAGGGTAAAGTATACAATTCAGCGTCACCTTATGATACCTTTTGGGAGCCTAATTATCTCAAACCAGTGCAGCACCACAGCACAGGAGGTGTTCAGCTTCATAAAACGAGCTTCATAGCTTTGCTATACATAGAACCTACGGTCACCAAGACGTTTGGTTAGAAAACTGACATATCCATCTAATGTAACTGTGTGGCAATTGTCTGTAACTGTAATCGACGATCTAACCACATAATGCCCTCGGTAAAATCACTTGGGCATAGTGGGGCTGCTTCATAGTTTTCCCGAAGAGCGTAAAAAGTGTAAAAAGTCCAGAGATTGGTTGAAAAACGAAAACACTGAGTTCAATAAGGGCAGGACCATGCATTACAGGCTACACGTAATTTGCCATTCGGTGATTATAGACCAATAAAGGCCACTGATGGAAAAATCGATGAGGAATAATAAATGAAGGAAATTCTTTATGACTGTGTTTGAAAAGGGATTGATGTGCGTTTCAAACAACACTCAAGCGTTACGTATACCCACTCTAATATAGACTTGTAGTGTTTAAAACCAGTCAGCCATGTGGCGTAAAGGCTAGGACAGTGATCGTTAGAAGCAGAGGTGGCGGGTACGAATCAGCATGCATAGAAAAATGTACAAGGAATTTTTTGTCGGTTTTTGGCTTCCAAAATTTATTTATTTTCTTTATTAATTAATTAATTTATTTATTTATCTAATTATCATAATAATTCATTGATTTATTTACTACCGATTCACAAAAATTCTGTTATCATACTATGGAGAACGTACCTTCAAGAAAATGTCATCCTCATTATATTTTTTAGATCTATTTGGTTTTAATATATTTCATTTCTAAATACAATTGGCCGACAGGCACACCAGCCTATATTAGGGCCTCTTGTGATAGAACCATTTGCTGAATTATATTTTCCCAAAAGAATGGGTGCGTAATAAATTATTATTATCATCATCATCGTCATATTCATTATTATTATTATTATTATTATTATTATTATTATTATTATTATTATTATTATTATTATTATTATTATTATTATTATTATTATCATTGTTATTAGTGTAAGTATTATAATTAGAATTGCATCGCATATTCTCTTTATATCATAATAAACTTCAAAGGTTGAAAAAGTAAATATGTATGTCGTTATCGATATTAACTGAATTTTCAGAGTAATTACATAATCTTCTTAGCTCCGCGGTACACGTAAAATTAAAATTCACCATCACAAACTTACAAGGACTTCTTTGCCTCTTTGGTGCAAGGTATATGGGAAGTTTTATCTTCATACTTAGAATTGGCGTTCATATAAACACGATAGAAGGAGTGTTTCCTGTTCGTCGAGGTAAGCCGCGGGTTTTAACAGTTAGATTGGGTCTCTGATACACCAGTGTTTTCGATTATTTGGTGCTCATGCTGAAGCATGTATTCAGCGACTGTAAATTTCAAATGTTCTCCATGTTTCTTTATCTGCTTAATATAGTTTTCAGTTTAAAAATAAAGTGCAAAAGGAACATCTGGTGGTTTATCGTTTCAGCTCGTAGTTAGAAAATAGGTCAAACGCTTTCCTCGACATGCTTGGGACCTGCTTAGGAAGCAGTTGCCATGGATTTCTTCCTGCTTGTACCTGAATGAAGGTTTTTGCATGAGATATTTTAAGCTGAAATTATTATAATAATCCAGGTGGGTCCCATTTTCGTACTTATGGAATTAACATGTGCCTGGGAAAAAGCTTCATTTCTAAAATGACCGGATAAAGCTCAACATATTCTAGTTACAGCAAATTTTCTCACCTACACGATGTCAACAGTGCTTTATTTTTTAAAACTAAAAATGTTCCAACGTATTTATTACTTGATGATTTAGTAATCTATGTGCGTCACTTACCCATGGTTTCTTCTTTTTGAATGTTAAAGGTTTATCTGCGACATCACTCTTCTGTTAAAAAAAAGTAATTAATAAATCAAGAACATGCAGCAATTGGCCATGTGGTCAAATATAGTGTATCTAATGTTAAAAACTGTAATGACAACCAAAACTACTACAACTCTCTTACAGTAGTAATTGTCTGGGTAAGTTTAACAAAGGATAACGATTATCTGAAAATGGCTTAACAAAGGATTACCATATTGATGATAATCTGGATAAGGCTTTAAAAAGATTAACTATATTGATACTTTAAACACTCATGAATACTCATATAGCCTTAGGAATAGTTACAAATAATCTGTCCTGCCTATTCAATTTGTGCAACGACGGTAAAGATTCTACCGTCATTGAACTAGAACCACAGTTATGAAGATTTGACTGACATTAACCGTGGCCGAAAGACGTACTATGACCTACAAGTTGTACAGCCTTGTTCAAATATAAGATCTCAAGGATTGGAGAACATTTAGAAAGCTGGGGTCAGCACAGGGATGAAAATATCAAAATTGTTATCTTAATTACTTCTTCTTTCTTCTCTTCTTCTTTTCCTTCTTTTGTCTCCTCCTTCTTTTCCTCCTTCTCCTCTTCTGACTCTTCTTCCGACTCTTTTTCTTCCTCCTTCTCAGACTCCTGAAGGATAAATACAGGCGACCTTCAGGCATTTTGAAACTTTAGATTTTTCATATTATATTGCATCGGATATTGTTTATGAATAATCGGTCTAGTTTATAAAAGACTTCCACTTATAACTGAAAACCTTAAACTTTCATTATTTCATTACACTAAATTGTATTTAAAGACGTTTTTTACTTGAAGCTTGAAGATGGCAACGGGAACAAGACAACTATTTTACTAATTGTTAACGAGAATGAGGTTTCACGGTAAAATGTTGATGTTTTTGCCCAGCGACGTGCTAAGCATTAAAGTACCAAATTATGACTAACCTCGTCCTCAGAATCCTCCTGAAAAATAAACCAAGGAAGTTGCTAAATTAATGTTTATATAAACATGTGTGTTCGAGGGGTGGTATGGTAGAAGTATCACCAAAGTTTTTTGCACTGCTTTACCATATGAATTACATATACTGAATGTCAAATCCCGCTGTAGACAACTTGTTCCCCAAGACAACTTGGTGAATGTTTAAAGTGAGCTTCGTACGAGGGAAAATGAAAGTATCTGGGCTTTACCCTCAAAATACCAAGTATGTGCTCTTAGATGGGACCTACTTTTGTTCTGAGTGGGTTAACATATGCCCACTAAAAGACTTCATTTTGCTTGCTATTGTTCTATGAACGACAGGGGCACCACAGGAAACAGCAATACCTTGCTCTTAGACTTTCAGAAAGACCGATAACAGGTCAACGGGGTATATTTAGTAAATTTCTGATCTGCATGTCAAATACCTTACATTCTGCTTTACTTCTTCATTTTTGCGCGTCGCAAGGGGTCGCAATTGGTGACTGAAAGTAATCAATTTGAGTCACTTACCCAGGGTTTCTTCTTTTTGAATGTTAAAGGTTTATCTGCGACGGCACTCTTCTGCAAAAAAAAAAAAAAAAAAAAAAAAAGATAAAGATTGGAAAGGGTGGCCACTGGTCTTCTGGTCCAATATGGTACTAATAAACATATTACAAAACAGGTTAAAGGTATATTTCAGTGCTTTGAATGCACACCTTTACACTCGTCGTTTTGTAGATAGGCAAGCATGTACTTGCGGCTATCACTATGGAACATCTCTTCATTATTTTTGCAGCGTCCATTGAATTCACACTCATAGAGAAACATTCTTGGTAAGGGTTAGAAATATAATTGAGTCTTCAAATGGCGACATTGACTTGGACAATTTATCCATAATCATGCTTTATTACATTTGTTCTTATTTTGTAACAAAGAACTATCATATAAATGTAACTGCAGTATCGTTGATACAACTGTGTCTTTCATTCAACATTGGAAATGGTTCTCCAGGTTCTTAGAACTTGATATGGATTAAGATCCTTTTCAATATGTAACTGGTGATTTGTCGCACCTTTTGTATTTACATGTTGTCTTTTTCTCATACTGTATGGCTTGATGAAGCGTTACGTGTATTATATATGCAAGAGAGGAATTCATATTAGCCAAAAGGCTATCTTACCAATCATCAATGAATAAATAGTTTATGATTATTATCACACTATCTGCTGCGGAGAATTATAAGATTAAGCAAGAGTACAACGATTTTCTTACTTAAAGTTATCATTACCTGCATGGTGCCTAACAAAAGGGTAATTATGCAGATAATATTTTGACACAAACGAATGTTCAAGTAGCCATTGCAGTATCAGCCGAAGACCAGTGGCACCAATTACATTGCTGTAATGACTGTAAAGATTATACAATCATTGATATCTGACCGTGACTATACAGAGAATGAATTGGGACCAGGACTGTAAAGATCCTGCTGTTATTAAACTAAATGCATAGGTACCAAGATTCTACAATCATTGAAAGACAAGCAATATGGCATTCTATTAAAGAAAGAAAGATTTAAAAGACTTATAGTTTTCTACTGCTGAGAAATTATGATAATCGAGACAACAATGGCGTTCTCTATATAATAATCATCTGCATGACCCTTAACAATGGATAACTGTGCTGATGATATTTTTACACGAATGAATTTTTAAGTAACCATGAGCGTATGAACAAGCAATTTGACGCATCAGTTTAGTTGCTGCAACGCCTTTAAAGATTGTATGGTCCCTTAACAGTGACCGTGACTATTGTAGCCATGAGAGTATCAACAAATATGCTGTCACTCCAATGCAATTGCAGCAACAACTGCACGGTTTATACAGTCATTGAACCTTGACTGTGCTAATCAAGATTCTACAGTCATTCAGCTGTGACCTTGACAATAAAGTTTGTACATTCATTGAACCGTGACCATCACAACTTTCTACAGTTGTTGAACTTAAACCTTGACTATAAAGACTATACAGTCCTTGAATCGTGACCAAAAGACATATGCTACGATAGACGTGGACCGCGATAAAACTCAAGATTATTGCGATTGGAGAATATTTAAAGAGCTAGTTTGAGCACAGCTAAGAAAATAAGACATTTGTAATCTTAATTACTTCTTCTTTCTTCTCTTCTTTCTTTTCCTCTTTTTTCTCTTCCTTGTCTTCTTCCTTCTCATCTTCTGACTCTTCTTCTGACTCTTTTACTTCCTCCTTTTCTGACTCCTGAAGGGTGGAGGCGACCGTTAGGCATAATGAAACAGACCTTAATTACCTGTAACCATTCTAGGTAATAACATGTTTTCACTTATATTCCAAAACCCGTTAAAGTTTCAGTGTTTTTATACACATGCTTAGGTTGCAGATTGTCCAGTATTGTTTTCTTATGCAATTTTTTTTTCACATGGAAGATTAAGATTGTAACGATTAACCAACAAGACAATGAGTAAACGAGAACTGGGTTCCAAGCGAGAATGTTGATTTATATTGACGTGCTATAAGTATTATGGTACCAAATCATGACTAACCTCTTCCTCAGAATCCTCCTGAAAAATAAGTCAGGAAAGCTACAAAATTATTGTGTAAATAGTCATGCAGTCAACTGGTGATATGGTAAAAAAACGCCAAAGTTTTGCACTCTTTTACCGATAATGTCACGTTATTTTTTTTCAGATCCCACTGTGGACAACTATTCAGCAAGGCCACTTGGTGACTATTTGAAGCAAGAGTCTTATGGCAGTAAACGAATGTTTATGTTACCCTAATATCACAAAGTATGTGCTCTTCCAGTTTAAAGTCAGGTTTTTCTCTCTTTTTTTCGGTACAGCTGCATTGCTCAAAAATTAATCCCTCAAACACATTCAGTGCTACTGTTTTATTTGGAAATGTTCTACGAGTGGACGAATTTCGGTGTGCAGGTATTTATACTTAATTCGTTCTAAAAAAATGAAGTTTGGTTTGCTGTCATTTTCATGTTTCTATTACAAAAATACCACAGAGAGACTGAATGGTGCATGAGGAACCGCTCAGGATTCATATACTTTTACGTTATACAGGAAAGTTTGTCCTATCGCAATGTCTCGATAATTCGAAGTCTGTATATGTTTTAATGTACATTCGTTGTTTGGAAATACAGGAAATCAAATATTTGGAAATCTTATCTTCATGACATCTTAACAGTTCTACATGCTGAACCATAAGGAAAGTTACCAAGTATGCAATTTGGAAATAACATGCAGAAATACATAAATGTTCACGACTGATTCCTGTAAGGAATATGGGATTTATTCTATTTCTTCCTGGTTCACAAGTGTACTTTACTAGAAGGAAGCTTTCTACTGAGTTATATTTTCAGTGACGTCTTTAGCAGTTTTCTTTGTGGCCAGATACAATTTATCAAATATAAGTGGGTGGCCGAACTACTGTTGGTAAGCGTGAAATGTGATACTGTATAAACGTAGAGTGGTATCATATACACCTACCCAAGGCTTTTTCCGCTGGAATGTTGGTGTTGCTTCTTGTAAACCAGATTTCTTCTCCTGTGTGTCACAAGAAAAAAAATTATTACTTCATGATATTTAACATGATTGTAAAACTTTAAGAAATATTGGCACAAGGCATAATCCCTGCCCACTGTAATTAAGAGAATAAATTTACTGTGAAGCGTCTCCAAGAAAGATAAATTGAAGCTGCAGGCTCGTGATCTTCAAAGGGCTATGTATGAGGCCCAATCAACATTTGTGTGAAACGAATATTATACAAAATGATCAAACAGCAAATGTTAAAAGGACTTTTCGTGGGCAGACAAGTTTGAGTGGAAACGTTATAACAATGGAGGAAAAATATGCCTTTTTCATTAGACAGAGAAAAGCATTTACGCCCACAGTTATGAACCCTGTGATATAATCGCAATACTGCCAATTTGAAGTTATAATTGTTCTTTGACACTCAATATGTGGTTCTTTGTCTAGAATTTAATGGTACATGATGACATCGCGCAACAGAGATAAGCTTATAATGAAAAACACTAGGCTACTTGATACTATGACACAATATTTTTGGCAAACAATGCGTGCGTTGACACAAATATTAATTTGTGCTACACATTCCAAGGTAGAGTTCAAAATGCTGGAGATCACGTCGTGTTATTGTCTCTCGTATATACTGCAATTCTTCCATTGTTGTATTTTAAGTTAACATAATTGATACATTGAGGACTGAAGAAAAACTTTACTGGGCCAACTGCTCCTGTGTAAGTGTAGCTGTTAAAGTTAAGTAGTGGTAAATCACAAAACGGTAACATCATTATGATCAATACTATAATTAAGCTCTACTTACTTCTTTAATTTCTTCTTTTACCTCCTCTTTTCCTTTCTCTTCTTTTTCATCTTCTTCCTCTTCTTCCTCCTCTTCATCAGAGTCTTCCTAAAATAAAACGCAAAGCGATTTAAATTATTGCATTAACTTAACGATATTGAATTAATAACCTGGTTTTGGTCAGCAAAGCAGTATATAAAATATTGGCTTTGCCACACGTTTAATTGCTGCACGTCAATCAACGATGACTGCGCCTGCTGCTGAAACATTGCCAATTATAGCTAGTGATATATTGTCACCTTTCTGAAGGATTCCTGATTAGCTACCAATACAATTATCTGTAGCAGTCATTTCCCCCTTTTTCATATTAGAGTTGCCCTATTGTCACATAATCCTGATAAGCACCACATTCCTACCGAACTACATGATTATGCCCTATATTGGACCGATATATATATCTGTGTCTAGCTATCTATCTATACATAAATCTGCAATATATATATATATATATATATATATATATATATATATATATATATATATATATATATATATATATATATATATATATATATATATATCCATTCCGCTACCAAGTGTTGACATGGACCCGTTATTAGATCTCTATAACTCTAGGCATCCAAGTACTTCTTGGTTTTAAAAGTATATGTTACTAGTATCGTTATGCCAATTCAGGGCAAAGTGACCTTTAACCAACATGCAATGGAAATGTTAAAAAGCATAAGACTTGAAATATAAGAATAAGCATCGAAGTGGAAGAGGACTGTACATGATTGTGAAATTCTTGCTAAGTTGCCCAGTGGTAAATCGTATATTTCATATCGTTAAAATAAAATATAACACAAAGGACCTTTTCCCAGTCCACTTGAATACGATGATTTACATTCACAGAAATTTGGTGGAATTAACATTTTTTTACTTTTAAATAGTTGTTTAGTTACTGTAAATGGAAAATCTAAACTCGAATGCCAACACAATTGGGGAAATACCTATCACAGAGCTGGCATTGACAGAAACCGCACATTAATTTGGCACATCATCATTTGTCAGACTAAAACCTCGGGCCCAGCTTTTCCCGCTATACTTGGCTAGTGGCGCCATCCAGGATATTTCTATGGCAAGGCTACAACGTATTGATATATCTTTTCATATAGTTTGTTAAAATATGAAGGAAACATTTACCAAATAGCACAGACGAGGACACCTTTGACCTGTCCCAGTTAGAAAGAAAGGGAGCAATCCATCGATGTGTAGGGATAAGAGGCAGTTGATAATTGTCAGGGTGCATTGTATTAGACAGGTATACATACAGGTGACATAATTTTATGAATATGATTTGTTCCTTCCGCAAATTAATTTACTATAATGATTTCAACCTATGCAGTTTTGCAGGAATGGTACGGAATAGGACTTTGCTCTTAGAATATGGGATGTGACAGTGTTCAAACGGTAAATGGGATTACAGATTTCGGTTTTTTAAGTTTCTCTTTGTATTAAATACGAAAGAGTTGTTTCACCATCCACATTCACATTCATAGCCAAAAAGTAACTAGAAACCCTTTTGTGTATTATTACGCTGAGAGTTAGAGGACATACAAAAATGCTTATTGGTATGCAATCACCAATAGAACAGAAGGGTGTAAATAAAATAAATGATAGTTGAAAATGAAAGATCAAAGACATATATGGAAGATTATGCTATCAGCTACATAAAAAAGGCAGATTGTACTCATGTAAATAGCCAAGCATTTTAAAAACAAAAGGCATGGCAAAATCATCCATATAATGATTAACATGACGGCTGTGTGTTAAGTGAATTTTTACTAAGCAAGCGACACCAACATTCATTTGCTTTCAAATGCCAGGCCAAAAGTACATATGTATTGGCTTTGCAGGAAAAAGCAAGACTATGTCTTTATCATGGCATATGGGAACTTACCCAAGGCTTCTTCCTGCGGAATGTGAGGGGCTTATCCTGACTTTTCTGTTAGAGGAGTACACACATTTAAATGTATTGTATTCTTAGTCACTACACCATTTAGTATTTTAATGTTCATTTTTAGTCCATCATTTCCCCCGTAAATGTACATAAAAACATGAAAAGACTCGTACTAGTTGAATATTGGAATGTGACAGGACACATCATGGATTAGTAACGACGAAAACCTAAACATGACTTTGGTTGGTCGTGGTAAACTGTTTAATTATAAGAGCACTCTCAAATGAAATGGATGATTGTCCTGATGTAAAAACAAAGGCAATGTACTCACTGTTGTGACAGTAAAATTCCATTAACTTTCGTTTCAATCTATTTGGGTATGCCGGTCTTGTGAAAAAGTCCACACCCAAGTTTATGTTACATAAGATATACCAGCAATTATCATATTGATGTTGTATCCCGATGGTTTTGGATGCACCATCTCAACAAAAGCAAGAAGACCCTCTGTCACGCTGTGTAGATACCCACCCACAAATGAAAAAGAAATACCAGTTGGAAAATATTTGTAACTTGCTAATTCACCACAATATGTAATGTCCAGGACATCCTGAGACACCCTCAGGTAGATATTTACGAAATCTTTTCATGGCATCAATAGACACTGGAACATGCAATAATTGTGTCTTAGATAAACACATATATTTTGAAATACCTGGAATTATAAAAATATATCCATCCTATGCATACCTTTTCATCTTTTTCTTTCTCTTCTTCCTTCTCCTCTTTTTTTGAGTCTGTTTCGTCATCGCTCCCTTTAAGCTACAACAGTGATACCAATTGAATCAAAATTTTATAAGGCTTTATCAGGATGTATACAACTCAAACATTGAAATGCAACGCAACGGCGCCATTGTTTTTAAAATGGGTATTACAGCAACGATGGAAAATGGGCAAGGTAAAAGGGTTAAGTCGCGCTTCATTCTACTAATACATGATGTCTTGTAACCCTTTTACATGTGGCAAAACCACATAGTTACAAGCGTGTCATTCCATCCAGGTAACATACGTAATGCAGGAGATACTGTTTCTTGAACTACAAACCACATATCTGTTCGGCAGGTGATTTTTTATGACATACTAGAATTCAAAAGTATGAATTAACTTTCGGACAGGATATCGGTGTGTATATATTGTGATTTAACAAAGAAATGACCACCCTTCAGACTTTGATTATATCCAAAAATATCATTTACATTCATGAATAATTATGTCTTGTTAATGCCATTTTGCAAATGGGGTAAAATATGATGATGCCATTTTCAGTAATCTATCAAGATTGTCATAAAAGATGCTACTAAGACACAATATGCGACTGCATACAAACTGGTAACAGGTTGTAGTCTGCACGGAATATTGACATTTCTAGCAGGTTAACTGCGTAGTTGTTTGTAATTGAAGCAACACTATATTCTGCAGAAAAGTAGAGTGGAGCTTGGCCAAAACTATATATTTTGTGATTTGGATATTAGCAAAAAGGAAATAATGTAATTTGAGTTGTTCTTTCACTGCTTTTTATTTTAAAAGCGTGGGCATGGAATAAGCATATACCGTTATAATTGATGCAGAATGACGGGTGTATTATTGCAAAATAACAGAATTTTTATGAAGAGCATCGAAAAGAAACAAACAGTTAATGAGTTGATGAACTACTCCTACCATTCCAAAAGAAAAAAACCGACTTTCAAAATGTTTCTAGCTTGAAATATCATGTATGAAATTACAGATTGACTTTAGAAGTTATAGAATAACGCACAAGCACAGAATAATAATCTTAGATATTTCATAGGCAAAAATAAATGTAATGGTGTAAGAGACACGCAAAAAGCGCTCACAAACAATGTCATCAGACCGACCAGGATCCAGGTCAGAAAACAAGAATCGTAAATATTAAGCTGAAGCTCCCACCACCAATTTTCACATGAAGAATACAGGCAGTGTTCTATAGAAGAAGACAACATGCTGCATTCTTCCTTAGAACAAAGAAAATATCTGAAAGGACAAGGTACATATATACCGGGAAGCAAATAGAAACTGAGGAATGTTAAAAGCTTAAAGTCAATTACCCAATCTGGTTCTTCTTCTTCGTCCTCCTCCTGAAATGTGTGTATATTTTTGTATGTTTATTTGCGAATATCTCTTACCGATCTTTATTTGGATACATTTTGTAATGCGTCAAGTTGATGCATAATGTACTGCATTAATTTCAGGTATAACCTTTCGTCATTTATAAGACAACATTCATGAACATTAAGCAATGTTAAAATGATGATATTTAAAGTGCCATTGTGATCTCTCGACATTCATTAGATAAGATTTACGAACATTTAGCAATACTAAAATAACCATCTTTACAGTACCATTGTACTCTTCATATGGTATACCTATGTATGTAAATCTAATGCAGTCCGGCATTTTATTATTATTATTATTATTATTATTATTATTATTATTATTATTATTATTATTATTATTATTATTATTATTATTATTATTATTATCATTATTATTATTATTTATTCGTGTGATATAAAGAGGCACATACTGCAGTTCTAGAAATTTTCGTGTTGCTAATATAACGCAAATACGATTTTATTTACTATGAAAAACAACGCACATGTTAATTTTACGCAAACTATAGCGAACAATGTAATGCAATATATCCCTTTTTCATGCATTTTTATTCTGTATATCAAGTAATTTGGCAATAAGCGCAAAATTAAGAAAAGGGCGAAAAATTTTAGAATACCCTATATTCCAATCACAATACCCATTCACCAATCAAGCCATTCATCCTGTCTCAGAAAAAAATATATGGTGCTGTATAACCCACCCATGGTTTCTTCCTCCGGAATGTCAGAGGTTCCTCTTCCTTTTGCTGTAGAGATGAATAACATGTTCATTTTTGTATGAATCACGCACAATCATATCGCTCTTTCACTCCTTTAGTCAATATTTCCTCTAGCTATCTGGTCTCTTTCTAAAGCATGTCCATTACGATTGCAAAGAAAACGCAGCGCCTTTGGGTCTCATGTAATACATGACACAAATGTTTCATCAGTTGCATCAGGTTTACAGTGCGTGAATTGGCTACTTTGATGATATTTAATTGTCAAGTTTTATATTCCCTAGTTGTTAAACAAAAGTACAAGTTTATGTACGAGTCCTCATTCCATGACAAAAGATTGTTATGTCCATGTACTTCCACAGTGATATTGATTTAGATGAAGCAGTTTGTGATGAAAGCATCTTTTATGAACGGCCTATGTTCTTTATGTCCAATTTTTGTAACTTTTTTTCCGTAAGTGACGGAAATGATGGTAGCTTCTCGTGAGGATATGTCTGATCTGTCAACATCCTAATCTGCTTACGTGAAGAGCTGTGTGACACTGTATTCAAACTAGGCATACAATTATGGAGTGGTCACCAGTTTGTTGAAGTTATATCTGATTTATCTCCGTTGAAGTACTCTTCATGTAATTTGACTTGAATTTTGAATTTTGTTTTGTGATTTTATGCACATGTTTAATGAATCAAAGGTGACAATTTCATAGATTAATTTCCCTTAGCAAATACAAGCACCATCAAGGAAGCATCTTTCATTTGTTTAATCAACGACTGTTTATTTTATCCTTTTTAAGACATTCAAGCACATATTTATTCATGAGAAACAGAGTGTTCTGAAAAATTAACATCGAAATGCACTGCATCAATTATTAATTGATATCTCATTTAGTGATTTTTTAACGAGTAAATGTTTGCTCAAAGGGATGTTATAATCATCACTGTAGCTTAACTCTTTTAGTGCCAATAGTGACTGACACAACAGTAGTTGTCAGCAAGATGGAGCCAAAAACGTGCAAAAAAAGCTGTCGAACTGCACCAATGTTATGGTCTGCAATTGCAGTCATGATGGTGCTTGACTGACAAGCAGGTTTACAAAGGCTATGAATATGGTTTCTTTGTATCAATTTAGAACAAACCAACATTAGTCCAAAACTGACAACGAAAGCGTTCAAGCCCAGATATTATAACTGCTCTTAACTTTGACATCACTATTCCTGAAAGTGCCAACTGCCTGTCATGGTTATAGCCTCAAGTTCTTAGTGCGTTCAAAATAACTTCCCAAAATACTGATTGTATTCCCGTAATTTTGCAAAATCACTGCAGGAGTGTTTGTTTATTGAATACTTTTGAGAAATACCTTTGTCTCCTTCTCTTTGACAGGTTCCTTTTCTTCGTCTTTCTTTTCCTCCTGTAAAATAAATAAAAATATTAGTGTAAATAATTTCAGTGTTTACCTGTATCTTAATTTTGTGTTGTGGCAAGCATTTTTACTAATTATCCACAGATATTATTATTTGTTGTAGTAGTACTAAATACTTAGAGCAACGTTAAATGTATGATCAGCTTTCCACGAAAGATTTCATAAATGCTCAAAATATGGGACCCAACATTGTTTTTGCTCATGCTGATGACATCAAGTAAACAAGCCTGTGAACGTATAAACAGGCGTAATCTTATATTTCATGATTATCAAAAACAGCAATATAATATTGTAAAGTCATTCTTTAGAATCAGTTTCTGTGTTGAGAGGCATGCTCATAGTAGGACAAGGGGAAAGTCTTTGTATTTTGGTATCAGGTATCAGAATTCTCATGAATTCTGGAAGACTCACCATCATTTTTTTTATTTAGAACATAGTTTGTGTATCAAGAAATAATTTTTGTTCCTGGTCATATGCATCTTTTTTTAGGAATAGCATGTTTTGCTTCTGTTTTTGCAATAACTCAGCATTAAAAGGTTCCATGTATACACCGATTGGCGACCTCTAAACTGTTGAATAGTGTCATACAATTATAACAGGTTCAATTTACTAATGCCCTTCAAGTTTTCTTTTTAATTTAGATGAACCAGAGGATATTTGGCAACAGCATGCCTTTCACTATGGTTGTTAAATAATTTATTTAAATAATATGTATAACTTTGCTCCTACGAGAGAGAGAGAGAGAGAGAGAGAGAGAGAGAGAGAGAGAGAGAGAGAGAGAGAGAGAGAGAGAGAGAGAGAGAGAGGGGGGAGAGAGATAAATATATTTTTATTAGTGCATTTTTACAACTTTTACCAAGACTTCAAACAAACAATAAAAAGGTCGGTGTCCGTGGTGACTTACTAAAAATACACCAATGTGAGATATATTACGAATTTTGCGATTCCCTAATAACACAAAGTTTCTTCCTAATAAAATCCTTCTTAAGCAGGTTTCTAATACCAAAGGCACCTTAAATGATGCTCTGCCGTGCAAAATTTGTGATACATCTCTAACATCGATTTTGGGGATTATTAATGAAAACAAATTCTGATCATCAGCCATATTTCATCTGTTTGAATGTTTCAGTTCTTAAAATTGAGTCCCCTAAATTAATTATGGTAACTAAACAGTCTTTATATGATATCATTAGATTTCACGAAGAAGTGCAAAATGTCAATAATGAGTATCAAGATAAAAACAGATCCTTCGGCAAATCCAAATGAAAATTTTGATATCCTGAACAATATTAAATGGAAGCAAGATTGAACCATATATCGAGTTGAACGGTAAAATTTCGTAAACATACTTATATGAAACAAAGCTGGCTAAAAGTAGGAATTCTACGATGAAACAGTTTCAGGGATAAATTGTTTTAAAGATTAAAATCCACTCCAGATACTTCTCCACAGTTCAATACCTTAAAAAGGAATTTGTCTACTGATAATCACATTCTTAAAAAGATGATCACTAGAGCAAAAGGGGACTCTTATGCAACATGCTTCAGACGATATCAAACTGATATCCAAAAGACTTAGATTACTACGAACGAAACACTGTCACAAACTAAAAGAAGAAATATTTTGCGGATAATGGTGAACAAATTACATAGGATTAATCATTGTTCATAGATTATACTACTTAAACAAAATATAGAACCCACTCTTTAACTTTCAAACTGTCGACGTACACGCTACAAAAACTAGCCAAGGCGTTTATTGGATATCGACAAAGTTACTGAAATCCATTCAAGACACTGTAGCATAACCTCTAGCTATTTTCATAAATCAGATACCAAAAAAAATGGTATTTTCCCAGATAAGTTTGAAGTCGCAAAAGTAGGTCCTATCTCTATAAAAGGAAAATACCCATCAATAACTAATTACCGACCTATAATCATATTGACTGCTTTCTCAAAGATTTCTGAGAAAATAATATTTAATAAGTTTTATGATTATTTCAGCAAACACAAATTATTTCATAATAGTCAATATGGGTTGGCAAACATTTCTCAACTGAGCTTGCTTCTGTTGAGCTCATTAACAAGATATTACAAGAAATGGATCACGGGAAACTTCCTGCGTGTATATTTTTAGACCTATCTGAGAGGTTTGACACCTTTAACCATCAAATCTTGATTGCGAAACTGAACTATTATGGTGTAAACGGAACAGCACTAAATGCTTTCAAAAGCTACTTAAAAACAATATGTTGAATATGACAACATATGTTCTAATCTATTACCCATTACATCAGGAGGCCCACATTGCTCAGTCTTAGACCCTGTATTATTTGTCAAATATGTCAATGATAAAGCTTAAGCTAGTACGAGCTTAGAACTAATCATGTATGCTGATGACTCCACTCTCAGCACTAGTCTAAATAATTCCAATAATAATAGTAGTTTACTGTAGTAATGGTATTGATAGTCAAATACATTCAGAACTGACAAATATTAAGCATTGACCAGACATAAATAAGTTATCCCTTTATGTTTTGAAAAGTAAATTCATTATTTTCCATGAACTCCAAAAGAAATTTATAAGACCACAGATTAAAATGAAAAACACGCAAATCGAACAGGTTGATAGATTTAACATTCTTGGGATTGTTACCTATTGGTCCAAATTAAAAGTTTATAATATTTTCTCTCCTATAAATTACGGTTTTGTGGTATGGAGATTCAAGTGTTTAAGCTTAAAAGTGATAGAAAAGAAAGTTTTTAGAGCCCAAACGTATAGCAAATATAATGAATCCACAGATCTTTTCTTTAAAAAGATAGGGCTGTTAAAAGTTGAAGATATTTTTACGATCGTAAAAACCAAATTTCATTTTAGTTTTTTAAATCAAACACTTCATGTAAATATTCAAGATCTACCTTCGCTTTCAAATATGGACAGCCATACTCATAATACTCTATACTCTGGAAACCTATTTCTTCAATATTTTCAAAGCTACACCAAAAATGTCTAAAGTATAATTTAGCCAAAACTACCAATTTACTGGAAATTACTATTTGGGGTAAGTTCTATACCCACAGCTGTCAAGGATTAGTTCAGTATACTAAAATGTTTTATTTTCAAAGTTACCAAGAAATATATTCCATCCCAAACTGTTATATATGCGCAAACCAGTGGTTTCATGCATCACTGCCTTGTCTTTCTTATATTTATATTTCTTCTTAAATGCTAACTTGATTTTTTGGTCGGTTTATCCACTAGGTAACTATTACTCTCCATATAATTTCTATTTAGTCACTATTTCAGCACTGTTAAAGTAACAAATTAGGGTGGCCTTCATGATAGCGACAAAATGATGTGTTAATGAAAGTTTCCCTGATCAACATACAATTGTACCGTATTATTTTATGTTCAAACTAAATATGTAATTTCTGTGTATGCTGATCAAATTAACTTATCCCGAGTCCTGACCTGTCCGCTCAATTTAATGCCGCAAAAAACTCAATGTATTGCTTTAGATAGTTCTTACCTCCTCTGATTCTTCGTCCTCCTCCTTGTCAGAACCCTTTAGCTGAAAGAAATGGCATCCGTTGTATCTCTAACTAATCTGTCAAAAGGGTCTGTACCTTATCTCAGGTCTGTCTAGCAATAAATTCAAGACTTGAGCTTTAAAATTTAAAGATATACAATTCATTCAGAGTAAGACTGTAAAACTGTTTAATAGCACAATGTGTAACACAACTCTGGCGTTGCCTTTATTTCCATTGCTAAGGTGTTGCTGTGCCTTATGTTATTGCAGTAAATTAGCTATGCACGTCGTGTGTGTATGTGCATTTTGAACCCCCAAGTTAACTTAGCTACCCAAGATGAAATCGCGAATATTGACAGTTTTGTGAAACTACCAACAGGTATTTTTAATATCATGATACTGTTGAAATGATTTTGATTTTGTACTCTGCTGATTATTCTTTGAATGGTGAGATCTGCAAAGTGTGCCTAACTTTGGCCAGGCTTCAGATAGTAACTTTTGAACAAGGGTTGCTTGTGGTGCCCATTATATGTTTAAATACGAAAACATATCGTGTAGAAAACGCTTATATCTATCTGTTTACTTCAACGCACATTTAGCAAAGAATAGAATAAATATATCGTGTAGGCAAAAACACATGTACTTCAAACAATCCAACTTATTCGGACAGGAGCTGTGCATGTACAGACATCTGACCGAACACGTTATAAACCTCTGCCGATTTTTTACTTTAAGAAACAAAGAAAACAGGCATACCCAGTCGGCATCATCTTCATCTTCTTCCTGCAAGAGATACATATTTGTTCTGTAAGGGAAGTGTACATATAAGTTTACCACATGCGCTGTGCAATATCGCACGGTCTCTTTGCACACACATAAGTTTAAATGCAGAAAGATGATGAAAGGCATGAAGAAAGACAAGCCTCGTCCAAAGATGATTCTGTCGTGATTTAACTTTCCAGCATCTTAAATCAAGTTTCTTTAAGCATGATTATATACATGTATCCTTTTCCCATCCCCACCCGACCCCCCAAAAAACATAGAAAGTACATTTAAAAACAAACAAACTCTGTATGCTAGTGAAGATGTGACGTTTGTGGAAAATGAAGTAAATTGAGCTTGTATGGGCAGCATTAAAAGTTTTCAATGGAGTATTTTGAGCATCTAAGCCTTGACGAAAGCTATTGGCTGACGGCACGTTGTTGCGTATGGCAACGATAGAAGGTAGCAGATGGCATTGGCGACATGAAATGCTTGTTGGCTATTTGCATGCGTAAAGTTTCATGTCGCATATTGTGTTAAGGTGTCCAAGTGATGACCTGCAATTATTTGCTTTTGTGTTGCTGCTGAGCGAAACATTATCCATGGTTTCTGCACTCTATTCGCACAGATTACATGTAGCTTGTTCTGACTTGTAGCCAACAGTTCGCGTTGATGAGGCCACAATTCACACTTGTAAAAAAAACACTATCAGGTTGAAAAGCTGCTATATGTCAAGAGATATATACAGTCAATAACAAAATTGGAAACGTGTGTAATTTTACTGAAGTATTCTCTCTTTGCCAAACCATCCGACATCTAAACTTGGGATTTGTTCCATCTGCTATTGTTTTGAAAAGTGTGCACTTGCAGATAACCGTTAGCATATAATACATATAATAGAGGGTGCTTACCCAAGGTTTCTTTGCCTTTTTAAAAACAAGTGGCTCTTCTTTTTTCTGCAACAGAAACGTTTAAGATTCCTAAATTAGCATTTTGAGTGTTAGTCACAAAAAACTGACACTTGGCTGAACCATTATGATGATGTCTTGTTCACAGATCTCATGCAAAGGTTTCTTACCTGAGTGACAGAAAAGGTGCTTAAATGGGCGATTGCGATTCGACATGCTCAGGTGCATTGCGGCCAAGGAGCATATAAATTCATATTGTACACAAGTAAAATGTGGCTACAAATTCACAATTTATTAGAATATAATCATTATGCCTTGATCTGGTTGTTTTTGCCAAAAAAAAAGATGGCTCATGCAATACAATTGTTAGAGCTAGCTCCAAGCTGTACGTCCAAAATTCAATTCAGCAAAGTCTAGCTAATAAGTTTTCAGCTAAGTTATCCATAAAGCTATAAAGTTCTTGTGCCAGCCTAGACTGTATTTTTAGGTAAATAATAGAGATGCAAGTTTTGTTACTGGAAAGTATTGACACAAATTCGGTTTTGAGATTCATGGTAAAAAAAAAACAAGGGCACAAACTTAACAAAGCTTAGCGGACTTCAATTTTTACAAAGTTCTGAATACATTGGATTGCCCGTAATCTTTATAAAGCTATAAACTACTTGGTATTCTGAAATCATATGGATGTTGAAATATGTTATGCAGATTTATTGGCCGTTTACCAATAAAAGAAAAATATAGTTAACTTGTTACCTTTTCCTCTTCCTTTTTCTTTTCTTCTTTTTTATCTTCTTTCTTATCCTGAAAATATTCATACATGTGCATCACCGTTTTTCATCTGAGTAACTCAAAATACATAACAAAGGTTAATTCCAGCGTATCAACAATAAATGCTTTCCAGTGCCATGCTTCCTTTGATAAAATGGAGTAGTAAGGCTCATATGTGTGGTCTAAATTTAGCTATATATATATTAAAATTGACAGCGTAATGTGTATTTACATACAGCATGTGCAAATCCTGATATTTCTTAAAATAAAGATTTAGAAAATAAAACCAACCTCTTCCTCCTCTTCTTCTGATCCTTTGAGCTGAAAAGTAATACAACATTCTTACAAAATCTGCAAGCACTGCTTAAAAAGGGCTAATATTTTATCAGACCTCCTTGTCCTGGTAAATATCATTCCGCCATGTTGTTTGTCACTTTCGAGCCACTCAATATTTTCCTGGACAGAATGAGAATGACAAATTAACTTTCTAATGCATCTAACTTATTAACCTGGGGCACACTATCATAATTGCTCTTACCTAAAAGTCTTACCACAAATGTTTTTTAGTAAAGAGACATTTGAGTAAAAATACTGAGGCAGACGCAATTTTCATCGGGATGCTTGCAAGCAATTTACACTGGAATGGTTTAAATATTAGTAAAATCCATTGACCGGATGTGGAAATTGCGTGCTAAATGTACATGTAAGAAACTATTTCTACCTGCAAGAGGAATACGTTCAATGACCACATGATTTTATACCCATGTTTGATCAGAAGAAAGACCAAACTACATTAGGTTGAAGTATAGTTATTTAAAATAGTTTTTAAGGTAGGTATGCAGCGCATCAGATGGATAATAGCAACTGTAAAACCCCTCTTTATACACTGAAACTGATGCATGATAAAATGGCCAGACCATGCAGCACACCAATACATTTTGCAAGTGCAGACCCCAAACGTTCCTGAGAAGCACCTATTAAATTCCCGTGAGTCCATACGAATGGAAAAGCAAATAACACATTGTATAATAATCAATGTAAGTACATAAATGCAACATGTTATAAATCCCGGAATTACGAATGACCTTAATTTATATTTCTGAAAATATGTTTATCATCTTTAGAGTTATGGAGTCTCATAATTTTTAGGTTTGGCCTTCCAATGCTATGTGTATCAGGGTATACTCTTTCCGCCTCATATTTTGTCATACAATGGTAATCCATTTGTACATTACCTTATATCTCTTACCATGTTAGAGGTGGAGTTGTCCTTCCGGGATTACAAAAAATAAAGATTGGGTGCCACAAAAGAATACTTCTCATTTATGTATGTTGTCCCAATCTCACAGAAAAATGTGACTGACAAAATTGGGATAGATAACAGAGTGATTAGATATGTAGTGAAGTAATATCTATCTATCTATCTATCTATCTATCTATCTATCTATCTATCTATCTATCTATCTATCTATCTATCTATCTATCTATCTATCTATCTATCTATCTATCTGTCTGTCTGTGTGTCTGTCTGTCTGTGTATCTGTCTGTCTGTGTGTCTGTCTGTCTGTGTGTCTGTCTGTCTGTGTGTCTGTCTATCTGTCTGTCTGTCTGTTTTGGTTAAAAAAATAGCAAAATCGGCATCTGAGAGTTCAGTTGTAGTAGTGTCTGAATGATAAGAGCCATTCCTGGACAAGCATGATAATGCAATAAACAAAAAGAAACTCAATGTTTACCCAGTCTGGTTCCTCCTCTTCGTCCGATTCTTCCTACAATTAACGAAAACTTCCTCACAGTTATACTTCAGTTTTAAGTACAAAGTAAACTAGGATTTATTGCTTGTTATTTGACAATATAAAGATATTTGTAATTCTTTATGCACGTTTTAAATGATATCTGTAATACAAATACAATTCACGCATGCGCCGCGTACATGATTATGTATGATGTACAATTGGCCAGTCTGCAAAGAAAAGCTCATCTTAAGATACCAAATATCTTTTTTTAAACCATCTTGCTTAAGAAGTGCAAAAACATGAAAAATGTGCGAAAACATGCATGCATGAAAATGATATCAAAACAGAAGTAAGCTTGAGTAAACACCAAAGATTGGTCAAGAAGGCTTCTTTACGGAGCAAAGACAAGCTTAGTAGACTTAGTATACATTCTACAGCATGGGTTACCCTGTTAAAGCTTTAATAAATCAAATATACTATATGTACAACGACTGAAATTATTAACGTAAATAATCACTCGATTTTATATTAGTGAAAACAGTGTCCTGGTATTTCAACATATTCAAAACCGAACTGTTCTGGTTTCACATGTACGTTAATCATAATGTCACTATCTGCAAGACTTTTTTTTTTTTACTTTGCTATTGTTCTTGGGTATTTAGCAAGTACTGCATATCACCACATTATATTGAACAAAGCTATTATATCCATTAAATGGGCGTCCAAAGCACAATAAATATCGGTCAATCTAACTAGTAGATCAAAATTAGTAATTTGCAACAAGATTAAATAAGTTGCTGCGTCATGCTAAGAACGTGATGTATAAAAGAACAGGTAAATTCTTACCCAAGGTCTCTTGGCTTTTTTAAACTTTAAGGGCTCTTCCTTTTTCTGTATTGAGTACACACACAATGAGGTTGTTGATGTTAAAGTTGTGCTCATGTGAATAACTGTTTTCATTTCATAGTAGCATTTCTTACTGATGGACTTTCATTTGAACTAACATCTTTCATTAAGTACCTCTATACATGATCTTAAGTTAATGTAAATTTGGTCCATGTAAAAGAATCTGTGGTGCGCCATTGCGCCCAAAACGAACAAGCCAACTGTCTGCGTCCGCAATGTTGCTGCAATATGCGTATGCAAGAAGTCTATAATTGTAGTATGCTGTGACCAGTAAAGTGGTGTGAAACAGACAGTCTGCATGAACAGTGGACAATTTTGTTTTTTATTTATAAATATACATATATATATGTTTATATATATATATTCTATGTTTCTTATCTATCATTTGTAAATGATCACCTTTTCTTTTCTCTCCTCCTTTTCCTTCTCCTCCTGAAACACCATATAAAATACATTAGAGTAAAAATCAGCATATATCGTATAGAAAATATATTAAGGTACGCATGGGTATTCAATTGTGAAAACAGGTAAATGACTCATAATTCAAACTCTGAAGAGTTCCTATAAAAGATGATCAATTTTTTCTTATGCGTGTAAAACATTGGAAAACAATTTCGTGAAATTGACGATCCATGGAATTAAATATTTTTGCAGTACATGGAAACAAGAAGTTATACAGACACAAGAAGTTGGCGAATCTGTACCGTCACTGCCAAGCTAGTTGGTACTAAGGCATAATGCATATTCATACACACATGTTCCCCCTAATTCTAAATTGTCGAGTACTTTCCTGTGTTGGAGGTGCATGGTCGTATATGTTATAAACCTCTTTCTTACCTTGACATCTATAAATTTATCAATTATCAGTTATTCATCACCTCTTTGGTGACAGGAAAAATTCATCTTGCTGCAAATTGTGACAAAGCTACATGCATACTTATTGCTCTTTAGTCTTTTGTGATTTCCTACCTTTAACTCTACAGAGTTACTAGACTATTTGGCACAAGGGGGCCAAGTGTGAAGATATCACAATTCCAGGAAAATATGTAAATATGATTTATTTCATTTAGAAAAAAGTAAACAAAGGTCAAAATAATGATTTTATCACCTATAAGAATGAGGTCACTTGAGTACAAAGCAGGCTTGAGCGAACGCGATTATGCATGCAATTATTGACCTGTATCGTGGGAATGATATGCGACAAAGTAAGCAACTAAAAAATAAAATAATAGAATGAAACACCAATATTGTATGGCAAGCTGTTTAAACTTTTAAACCTGAATTGTGCAATAAAATTATTTTCTTGATATCAAAACATGTTTTATTGATATCATTTCTTATTTTAAAAATCATATAAATTTATATTGTCGAGTTGGGTAGAGCTGACTGACTTAAAGTTGGTACCCAGGATTCATTCACCAATTGTTACAAATTTGATATAGGAAACAATTGGAAGTAACAGATGGTGTCTATGTCTGAGGCTTGTTTGATTAGAGCCTGTGCAATTTGACCAATTCTTACCGCCTAAACCGCATTGAGAATAAAATTTGCCTAATGTTATTCAGACAATTAGATCACATTTTGATTACAATGAAAGAGGTCTGCATAAACTTTCAGGAAAAAGTGAACACTATGGGAATGTCAAACACTGTATTCTTTCCTCCAGAAGGGTGCTACCCCACCTCACCCCCTTATTTGTGAATCCTCAATGATAGTATTTTCATAGTGAATTTCATACCGTGAAACTGAGACTGGGTAACATTTTGGTTAATAAAAGAAATATATTTCTTAATTATTTTAGTAATGATGTGACATAATCCCCCCCCCCCAAAGTTAACTTTGATTTGTAGCATTTTAGCCAATATATGACGGTAAATTGACGGAGAGCATTCCTTACATGAGCATGTTGCAATTTGCTCTAAATCTTGGATACCTAAATATGATTTTTTCATAGAAAAAAATATTTCTGATATCCAAAATTACATTTTGAATATAAAAATGCAGACTTGACATAAAATAAAATTTCTTTCGATATCTGGAAAAAATTTTGATATCAAAATTGATATCAAGAATTCGCATTAAAAAGAAAAAAATCTAAAGGTAAACTTTTGGATATGCAAACTTGGGTTTTTGATTTCAAAAACTGAATGGGGATCAGAAATAAATTTTGACATCAAAAGTGAATTCTTGATATAAAAAAAAAAACTTTGAATTTTTGATATTTTATATATGAACAATTATTTCTCATTTTAAAACACATCATCCAAAACTGAAAATAGTACAGGTATGTGAAATAAACAAACTTTAATTTTTAAGATTTTGTGTAAAGTACTTAAGTGGTTTGCCATATTCTCTTGAACGTCCGTGTCTTAATGCACCATAAGGGGCAAGGTGAATGATCGAGAAAATAATGGATATTTCTAACAAAGTGCACTCATGTCTATATTGACTTGAAGGAGAGCTGTCTGAAGAAAGATTACCCAGAAAGGAATGTGATGACGATGCTCATAGAGACAGCAAGATTGTTTACGGGGTACCATGCATGATACTCTGGAGGCACTCAATTACTGTTACAATGGGGTATATGAGTTGCACTAAATCACATAGTTACAGCACCCATTGCCTCAGTCACGGGACAGGGTCTGACCAATTAGTGACGCTGGATACAATTTTCACCAATATAGCTCTATTTGTAGTAGCCCCGTAGAAAATCCCAAAAGTTTCAATCGATTTCCCGATTTGCTTGGGAATATAGCTGGTGCAATGTCTCTACTTATCACTGCTGAGGATCATCTTTGAATATACATGTAGGTAGTTTCAGTTACAGCTTGCGTTGATGACAAAGCTTGATAGAATGACCAGGCTTTCAAATAATGTTGCAACAGCACACAGACATACAAACTGATATTAGTTTTAAAGGTTCACCGTACAACAGACCCTGAGCATTTTCCCAAAGTAACACAAATATAAATAGAACACTGAAGGACATTTCAAAGTTGCAGTAGTACACATAAGGTGAAGCATAACTTCCGATGTACTTGTTACAAGACAATGCTACGTGTAAAAGAGATATGATAATGACGGCAAAACCAACCTCGTCGGATTCTTTTTCCTCCTCCTCCTCCTCCTTGTCTGAGCCTTTTAGCTGAAATTTAATTGGTCCTAACTTATTTTTGCTTCGATATACTCACCCCCCCCCCCAAAAAAAATATGCATCTTATGCACGTATTTTTTCTGCCAGATTGATTGTTCACGCTATTTTATTTCATTAAAACACACTGTGGGTGCAATGAAAATCATACAAAAATGCTAAAAACAGAGAATTTAAAGCTAGATAATAACTGACCTGTTATTCTAAATATCACCTCTGTGTTTAATGTTTTCAAATACGACATACTTGCCTGTCAAGCAAACATGGGTTCTATGTATTGAAACATTTATGTATCTCAGTTATGGCTAAGTTAAAAAGTTCACAGATTAATTATTTTGACATTTCTATTGTTTTATTTCCTGTTTCAGACTTTATATCCTTATTTACCGAGACATAGAAACGATCATCAACAGTGGGTGCATGTAGGAAATGCCACAATGCCAGATCGACCATGGCAAAAAAAAAATGTGTTGATAGATATCAAATCAAAGCGTTATATGACGTGCGTATTTTAGGTCCGTCCACTCGCAACAATGTGAATTGAAATTGATGAAATTCAATATATGTATTAACAATTTTACCCAGTCAGCTTCTTCTTCTTCGTCCTCCTCCTAAAATTATACAATATGTACCCATGTGAGCAATAATAAGGAACTGCACGATAAGAGTGAGTACGCATGGAAAAGATCAGGCTTGAAAGTAGACTCCATTTGTGTACAGTCAAGTATGAGTGGCTCTTTAGCAAAGGTAAGTTTACATTAAAATACGATGAAAAACAAGCGAAAGAAAAAAACAAAAAACAGAAACAAACAAACATAGAAACAAAAAAACAAACAAACAAACAAAACGAAAAACACCAACGGCGAATATTCTCGCTACCTGCAGTCGCTTACACTATTGGACATTTATTTGTCCCATCAGAAGCAGCGACAGTGATGGTGGTTTGTGCAGGTAGTCACACCTTCGTTGTTGTTATTATTATTATTATTATTATTATTATTATTATTATTATTATTATTATTATTATTATTATTATTATTATTATTATTATTATTATTACTATTACTATTATTATTGTTTTTGTTGTTGTTGTTGTTCAAAATGCAATTCTCAATTTTTATTATTATTATCATCATCATCATGATCATCACTATCATTATTATTATTATTATCATTATTATTGATTTTCAAGATGCAATTCTCATTTTTTATTTGTGAACAAATGCGAGACTAATACATGCAACAAAAAGTAAGATTCTTACCCATGGCTTTTTGGCCCGTTTGAAAACTAATGGTTCCTCCTTTTTCTGCAAAATGGTAAACCCGTGTTTTGAATAGTTAAATGTAATAAGCGAAAATGAGACTGTATTTCTGTGTTAGACTGTGACACGGCATTGCTCCTAAATGAAACAATATCTACATTTTAAGTACAGCACATGACAATGGGGTGAAATGGTGACAAATGTTTATATTTTACATGACGTAAGTCTGCCACATCTGATTCAAACCTATCTAGTGTGTCCATTATGCCAACTATTCACAGGCGCACAACTGAATAAAGGTAACTTTAAAATGAAACACCAGGTTTCTGTACGGCTGATTTTTTCAGCCCTGTATGGGTAATACATATATCACTTTTTCGTGCATTTCATATGCAGCAATCTCATGCCTGCTTAACCTATTTCAGTTTAGACCCTAACCATATTTATCATACTCCCGCAACTTATTTAATTGAAGAATATTGTACATTGACTTAAATTTATTTGTAATATTTGCAAAGTCATATAGAGACCACATATGGTTGGTATTTGCAAGCAACACACGCTCCGACCGCGCTAAACCCGTATCTTGCAGCGCCAAAGTCTTCACCTTTTCTTCCTTCTTTTCTTCTGTCTTGTCTTCCTGGTAAAATATGTAAAATACTGTTATGAGGGCAATCCAACGATTGTTCTGAATAAATATAAACCTACAATTCTTTTTAATCTTATTTGAACGAGAGTGTGATGTTTGTGCGAAGAAAACTTGAGCAGACATTTTAGGAGGTCAGTGTTGTCAAAGCGCATTGGGAATCTTATCAGATCACATGTGAAGATGGCGACGAACATACTTTATTCCAAGCATTAAAAACAACTGCGTGATCACAAAGGACACACGTCCTTACCGCCACGTATCACAAAAGATTACTACTTTCTGCAAACTCAGGAAATCTCAAGAAAACTGCAAAAATGGCAGACAAGTTGAAAATAGGTTGCTTTTTAGTAAAGTGTATGTTTGCGTTATAGGTCGGTCACAGTAAAGCTTGTAAGAGATGTTCTTCCTCTTACAGTGCGTATATATGTATTAGTACAAACACTCACTTTATCGCAGATATGTAGCTAAAAGGATTTATGGTCCACGGTTTTTTCCATATGATTCATACAAGATATAGTTAAACTGAAACCAACCTCGTCAGATTCTTCTTCTTCGTCTTTGTCTGAATCTTTTAACTGTAATTATGACAAAGTGTGATATGCATGTAATTCCGTTTTTGTCGAATGGTTACACATAGGTAATACAATTAAACGTGTACTAGGATATTGAAAATAAATATGAAAATTAATTTAAAGTATTGCCGTAACAGTACATGTATACTATAAGAGTTCTAAAACGAAGGTTCCATTTTTACCTTGTATAAACATTAATACATGTATGAAAACTTTAAGTGTAAATTGTGAAATTATAGTTTCGTCAAAAATTGTATGGATGGCTTCTCTGACGTTACATTTTACAAAAAGTTATGGACCATATCAGGATTTACCTAATAAATTGTCGCTGACCCTAGATACCTCTACTGACAATATAAACATTAAGAAGCAAAAAGGTGAGGAAAATCCAGAAGAATGTGAAAACTGATTTGAATGGTTCGATTTCAAATGGGAAAAAGCTAAATCTAAATATGCCGGAAACATAAATTAATTTTGATATTCTCTGACGTTGTGGAAGTTTGGACAGCAAATTCAGCAAACATTTGTCCTTCTATATAGTCATCATAAATTTCGTCGTATTAGGTGCATATCTACAATTGTTTATATAAATCATAGTACGAACAAACATGTGAGCAATTTGTCTAATAGATAAGAATGTCAAACATCCAGGGATAGACAAATATGTATGTATGTAAGTATGTATGTATGTATGTATGTTTGTATGTATGTATGTATGTATGTATGTATGTGTATGTATGTATGTATGTATGTATGTATGTATGTCTTTGGCTTCAAAATGCAAATAGGGCTGTGTCAGTGCAGATTTAACCTGTGAATATAAGTGACCGTCATATTATAATCATGTGCAATGTATACGGCGGTGATTAATGTGCCTTCGTAGGCATATTAAAACTTATAGCAAGTATATTGGCATGATTAGTATGAACTTGCAATTTACCCAGTCCGGCTCTTCCTCTTCGTCTTCCTCCTAAATAAATAACATAAGCAACCCGTTGAATAATCTTGAGTGATATGATTCGAAGCTTGTGGAGGTATCATGAATTGACAGTTGCTTTTATGGATGATAGATTGATAAAAAAGTGGCGTGCGGCTGTGTGTCAAATTTGGTGTGATTATATATATATATATATACATGTATATATAAATATATATGTATATATATATATATATATATATATATATATATATATATATATATATATATATATATAACAATGTGGACATAACGTGGATTAAAATTGTATTGGCATGTAGATTTTCATATTGATGTCAGGTGCCTTCGTATGATATGAAATGGGATATAAGTCAGAAGCAAAGAAACTAACAAACAGAGATACTGGACATCAATCTCTGTAGATAGTTGTTTGACCCCAATGAAATCGATAATTATATGTACATGTATCTTTTCACGATACTTTCTCTTCTTTTACACAGAGGTGCGTTAGGAGTTATTTAATAGTTTATAAGTAGACTCTTACCCATGGCTTTTTGGCCCTTTTAAACACTAATGGTTCATCTTTCTTCTGTAAAATCATAAATTACATAGTCCATTAATGCTGTGCAAATTGCTATTACACAACATTAAAAAAATGTTAGTTGTGTTCATTATTGTCATAACATTGTCACGTTTTTATGATGGTGTGATGTGACAAGATAATGGGCACGTTTAATGCAGCATTTTATTTTCAGTTTTGATTAAAAAAGAAAACACTTGAAATATTTTGTTTGACATTCTGTCCTTGATTGTTATGTACTGTCTTCAAAAACTTCGGTTAAGTATCAACCATTGTAAAAAGTAGAAAAAAAGCTGCAATGTAATGTTGGGCATCCTTTACAAAACATAACCACTGCTTTCAGGTCGAATTTGATATCAATCATATAATTTAACTGAAATTGACCAGAATGCATTCACTATACCTGCAAAGCATAACACTTAGATGGCAACATAGGGTCACCATAAACACATTCCAAGCTTGTTGTGACAATCTTACATACGGAATGTTCGTATGCGGTATCATATAATGTAAAAAGATATGTCTCAATAATACATTTTAGCATCAGTGCAATAATATATGTGATACTGCTATTAGAAAATCTAATATCGCACCATAATGCAACATGTATGATTTAAACTATGACGGTACAAGACCTTTTGTTAGGCTTATAGACTTCATCGGACATACCCTTCTCAAAGTAAAGGAACTATACGAACAACAGTATATGAAGGAATCAGCAGATCAAAACAAGAATGAATACATCGTCAACGCATGTAAGAAACACATACTTCGACTGCATACATTTATTTCAAGCCATAACAAAAATTCACCTTCTCTTCTGTCTTTTCTTCTTTCTCCTCCTAGCAAAATATGCAAATGCCAATATGAGTATCATGCCAAGTTTTGCAACGTGCATGAATGCAAATATTCTCTTTCCAGCGATACGTACAGAATGGTTGACGTAATTGAAATAACGAGAGGCAAACTGAAAATTAAGCCCCCCCCCCCCGCCCCGCCGAAACCACAATCAGTAAAAAGAACATAAGGAATAGAGGCCAGTGCACTATAAAACGCATGCGAAAGAAAACATTGCATCCAGTGCCAGACGAACAAGAAAATAAATAATACCATTAACAGGGACAAAATTCAGGAACTGACTGAAGATCAGCAGACGCACAGTCAGTTAAAATTGAAACTGACAGTCAGATCAAATGTTTTATCTTATTCTTCATTGCAAACAAAGTAGAACCGATCAAGATTTTCCAAGCATAAGGACCACCCGAAGACAGCAATTTATATCACCAACAACATGCGAACGAAACCACTTTATCAACATAGAATCGAAAGAAGCAATCAACATCTCCATGGACACAAATGTAAGACAGACATGTTTTTTAAATAATTAACAGAAGAAGAATCGAATGAAATTAAAGATTGACTTCCAGCTCTAGGTAAATATATGTTGTAGGATGAATGGGCTGCACAATTAAGCACAAAGATATGACAAGTCTACTACACTATATTTTATATATGCGTGAATGAATAGATAGATAGATAGATAGATAGATAGATAGATAGATAGATAGATAGATAGATAGATAGATAGATAGATAGATAGATAGATAGATAGATAGATAGATAGATAGATAGATAGATAGATAGATAGATAGATAGATAGATAGATAGATAGATAGATAGATAGATAGATAGATCTAGGTAAAAATATCTGTTTTGAGATGAATGGGCTCCACGTTTAGGCACAAAAATATCGCAAATCTATAACATTTTATTTTATACTTAAATAAATAAATAAATAAATAAATAAATAAATAAATAAATAAATAAATAAATAAATTAGTTAATTAATTAATTATTTAATTAATAAATGCTACATGTTGCTGTTACAAAATATTCTTTTGCTGCGATCAAAGAATGGTGAAATGAATTTAACATAAAATTATTCTATGGATACACATTGTCAAGTTAGAGTGATTAAAGAACCAACCTTTTCCGATTCTTTATCTTCATCATCTGACCCTTTGAGCTGTAATTTTACAGTTGAAAACCAACTATTACAGTAAAACAAGGAGCTTTTTGAATTCAAAATATGATTTCAAAAGAAGAAAAAGTTTTAAAGAAAACACGTACCATACCTATTATGATAAACTACTGTGAAACACCGACAAATGGTGTGTGTCAATGGTGCGCATTTTCATATGTCATTTGTCGCAATATATTTTAACCAGAATTATAAAATTGCACAGCTTACTTATTTTTCAACCAGCTGACTATCTCAAAATATTGGAATTTTTTTCATGATATCATTTCGTGGTGCCCTGAAATGTGCATGTAACATGTATCAATGCATGGTGAAATGACTGTAATATTTATAGAGAGCCATAGTTTGCTTTTGTATAAGGCTTTGTCTAATTAAACTCGGTGAAACTGAAAAACCACATGCAAAAAAGGCAAAATAAACAATGTCAGTCTGTCCATCTCTTCAAAAATTGCCGTGATCAAAACTGAAATTAATTTGAAACATTCAGTGATATGAGGAAATTGTAAGTTTTACCCAGTCAGGTTCGTCCTCGTCTTCTTCCTGCAATAAATAATATACAATATAATGGGTGCCCGGTACTGGTCAGTTTATTTAAGTACATGTTTCTGATGTTTTAGTGTTTGCAAATGCTTTACATGACATATTCTTGAAGCTGAAAGCATTATTGTCCTTTTTCTAGTGCAACACATATTATAAAACGTCGACAGCAAAATTTAAATGAAAAATGTTTTGTTTTTAAATATGATTTAATTTATGACCAGATATTGGTCAAAAGAATATTTAGTTCTACAGGAACATAATGTATGAGAACATCATGTATATATTTACAGTTAAGCTTTGTTAGCCTTGGAATGTCTGTGATGACAGTTTATAAGCAAGTTAAAATATACTATCAATAAATTTCTTACCCATGGCTTTTTGGCTCTTTTAAACACTAAAGGTTCGTCCTTTTTCTGTAAAACGACAAATGGGTGACAATATTAACTCGCTTTAGACTTTTTTCCACAAGAATCGAAAGCTGCGCTTCGGTGAAGATTTGGGGAAAAAATGCTATTGTTTAATGTCATGTAAAAATGCAATCGTTTGACGTCGTTTTCTATACTATTGAAGCAGTGGTAATCTGTAACGTGTCGCTCTGTGTCATTTTTCATACTTTCATAAAGTAGTGAATGATTTTTGTCTTATGTCCTTTGCCTAGGATTATATTTTACTGACGAAAATAATCGTTACTTCCTTTTGATATAAACGTTGAAAATGGAAATCTGTTATATAAAGCAAGGCAGCAATCACAGACACTCGTGGTAATTTCATTTTAATTCATAAAAAATCTTATCATGCAAGTTGAAAGCATGGGTACCATATGGATACCATAATATTAAAATGCTGAGGACTCATGCCACAGGATAAATAGAAGGTCAGTGTGGTATCTGCTAATAGCGTCTTGTATAAACGACCGTACATAGCACCGTCACAATCGGAAAATTGACGATAACACATTTTATGGGTGTCACCCATACTTTGTTGTATGATATTCAAAATAATAATACTTTGAGATAGAATATTCAACGTAGTCTGGCTTCCCTAAAATATTTTGTAAGATATTATGTACATCGCGACACTTATTGTGTGTTAGTACGATAACCTCAACATCGTTGACAAAACATAAGATGCGGAGATGTATTGCGATTGGAGGTTAGAAATGGTTTACATTGACAAAAAGGGTGGTTCATAAAATATTATAATTTCCTTAGCATAATTAGTCACAGCAGCGTTCGACCGCGCTAATCTCATTTCTGACAGCGCTCAAGTGTTCATCTTTTCGTCTTTCTTTTCTCCATTATCCTCTTCCTAATAAAATTAACAAATGTCCATATAAGTACCGTTCAAAGCCTGAATGGTAACCAGAAATGAAAACTAATAGTCCTGTATCATTTATAGAAGTGCAAATATCCATTTGTGCAGCTAAATATCAGAGATGAACCTGTGCACAAATCAATTATTTTCTTAGACAGGAGCATTACCAATGCAGTGGGTCCCATAAAACATCCGAGAGTGATCATTTCGTTAAGCAAAAACTCAACAAGTCGAGATCATCATGAACGCAGAGGACAAAAAAGACGAAGAAATGGTAGATTTGTACATTAAGATGCAGAAAAAATAAGTGATTCACAAATCCAACTGAGAAAAGTATATTGCAATGTATTGTACACTGACATAACAAACGACTCGCACTCCGATTCCTAAATCTAAAATTATGCAAAAATGTAGATTGTATCCAATTTATTTGTCACATCTTCTGTCTGCCTATGAATATTCATTCCCTCTTTTGAAAAGCATAGAACTTGTACACCAGTCAAATAACACATTGAAAGCCAATTGCACAGAGTACTATAAGTATCGATATAGTCCATGGGGGAAGCAAATCCAAACCTGAATTCCTGAATCTGCAGCACCCCCCCCCCCCAAAAAAAAACATTATATAGGTTGAATAACGAACCTTCTCAGATTCTTTATCTTCTTCTTTATCTGACCCTTTCAGCTGAAATTTTAGAGTAAGATTCTTTTGTATATATTTCATGAACCTGTACATCAGACAGTGACTACATACTGAAGTAGTGTGCCTTGGTATATTATAACTTGCATCACATGGCCCCCCAGGGGTTTTAGGGAACGGGACATAGCCTTTTATTGTTAGGGGACAAGGCAGCATGAGCTTTTTTTTTTTTTTTTTTTTTGCAAAATAGCAATCATCAGAACACCAAAGCATATTTTTACGAAACATGGAGACAAAAGTATCTACTTCAAGAGAACCTGGAAACATGGTATTTCGCTGGGAAACTTCGTTAGAAATGGCTTCAGTCTTGTCTTCCAATCAATCATTGTCAATGAAGTCTTTTTATTTTTACACATACCCATGGCATAAGCATAAGTAAAAGTAAAAGGTAAATCCATTTAAAATGCTCAATTGAAGTAGTTGAAATGGAAAGTTTTAATCTAATGGATTCAATGGACAACTAGTCGATCTATTTGTAGGCGTCACAGTATATGCATGCCTTAGTAAACTTTGAAGTCTTGTAAATGTGCGTTTGCGTATTGTATTGACTTGGTTTTTAAAAACCGAAATGAATACATAAATGAAATTCATGTACTGAATTATGAAATGATATAATGGACAGATGAAAACAAGAATGACAGAAACTACAGATGAGTGATTGAATGAACGAATGAATGAATCGAATAAAAATGTTGTAGTACCAATTTCGTGATTGAAGTTACCACACTACAGTTGAAAATGAACGAATGGAGAGATAGAAAGATGAGATAAAGAAAGAATCTCTTGTTATTTCTAGCAAAGGATTGATCTATTTAAGATTAAAATTCATAAAGCATGTAGTAATACATTCTGCGAGAAGCAGTTTTACCCAGTCTGGTTCTTCTTCGTCTTCTTCCTGCAATAAATAATATATGTAATGTCCTAAATGACATCCTCTGCTTAATACTATTATCATTTGTGGTGACTGTTATGAAATTTTCGCAGTTTCTGGAGTGGGGTGTGTTGGCATGTTGTGTAAATTTGTCAGGGACCAAAATCAGAATGACAACCGGCGCACTTCTCATCTGATTCAATTAAAATGTGAAGTCACTTAAATCTAAATGAAGTATTCAATCGTCAAAGGGATTAAATATTTCAAATATATAAAAGGTGAGATTAATAGGTTATCGCAAAACGGGGCTGTGCAGAAGACAAATTGCGAGTACGTCATTAAATAATACATTTTAATTTGCCTTCAGATCACTATATTTACAAAGATACTGTTTAAACAAACCAGATAGTCTGATATTAAAAACATAATAGTTTCTTACCCATGGCTTTTTGACCTTCTTAAAAACTAAAGATTCGTCTTTTTTCTGCAAAACGACAGATCAATGAATGTATGGCAGCTTTTAAATGTGGGCATTAGATGCATTTGAATGAATTATAAACTGTATCTTCTCTTTTCTCTGGATGGCGTCAATCATCTTTTTTACAACAACTGACACAACAATGATCAATCTGACATGCTCGTTACTTTATTGTCAATGATGGATACTTTTCCACATACTCGTAGCATAATTGTCAAGAAATGATGCTTATGCACATGCGCGTTGCATTATCGTCAGTTATGCATACTTTGCACTGAGCATCCGAATATTGGCCTGCTTTCTCTTTTTTGAGCAAAACAATATATAGTATTATTCCGTTTTGCTATATGTAGTGGTGATAAGGTCACTGCGTTATATGTTACCGTACCATGAAATGAGCAAAACACCTGAAACAACAGTTAGCTGTCCTAAACCTAACAGACTCCTTTTCATCAAAACGTCGAATAGCTCTGGTATATAATAATGCAAAATATTGAGAAAAAAATCAATATCCCTTCCAGGTAAATTACTAAACATTTATTCATTACCAGTATTCAAATTAGCAATATCATACGACGAGGTTATGCACAACTTTTAATTTTACAATGTGACTTAATATAAGATCATAAAAATTTGAAATGGTGCGTCTGGGTACCACCCTAACGTTTCCGTCTAAAGTTGAAAAAAGTTATCTCACATCACTCAATTCTAGACGGTCTTTATATTAAAAGTAAGTAAAATAAAGACAGATATGACCGTATCAATCCATAGTATCAACCCATTGCTCCAACGCGTTGCGAAAGTGAACTAAAAATGTCAGTCAAATAGTTAAATAATATTATCAACATAAAGTCACGATAAAGAATTAGTGAACAATGTTTTTAGAAAGAAAATCGAACCAATCCAATAAAGATGAATATAAGAAACAATGTCAAGTGCTTCCTGCGTCAATGCCAGTGTTGTACGCTTTAACCGTGCAATACCAAATTGGAGCTGCGCCAAAAATCTTCACATTCTCTTTCTTTTTTTCCTACTCCTCCTAATGAGAAAAACAAAGACAAAATTGTTAAGACGTTGAAGTTTAAAGCTAGTGCTGTGACCGCTTTATGCAGTTCATGTTGCGTCTTATATTTCGAATATGAAATATTTGTACCTACGGCTTTAGCAATTACTGAAACCACAATCAGTAAATTAGGCTTCAGTGATGATTAAATGACTTCAACCGTGGACTTTTCGATCTTTTCCTTTCTTTTGCCTTTTTGTTTTATTTTCTGTGTTTCTTTCTGTCTTCTTTTTAATTACATTTGTAAGATTTCTATTGTATTCGATACGATACGAAATCAATGGTGTTCACTGTCAAAGAATGAAATTCCAAACACTGCGTCAACGGGAGTCTGACATCATCAGATTCTTAACCTTTCGTTCTGGTTCTTCTTTTTAACCGCCACCCTGAAGTTTAAATGAAAATGTGCGCCTACCAAATAGTGATTGTCCGCTAAAAAGGCTGTAAACGCTACCAGTCCTGTTGCTTGTGTTTACATGTAGCATAATTATAAATTGTTATATAGGCTCCGAAACATGTTCTGATTAGTTTCCCATTGAAGAACCTTTAAATTATTTGGGCTAAAAGAGCCCATGTCAAAATTCTACAGAAGAACGTGCGCAATGTCGAAAATAGTACTTCTTTATTTATATAGGTTAGACAGTGACAGGTTAGCTTATGGAGAGTAAAGAGTTGTGACTGCGGAATAGAGTAATGACTGCTAGGAAGTGGTTCTGGACAAAAAGACACAAATACAAATATGAAATGCTCATAGTCTTTGTACAGTTGTTTTTATATGAAGGCTTTAATATAATATATTATGACTTGTATTGTAAAATGGGAAAGTATACTCAGTATACGCAGAAGAAAAATCATAATCTATTTTTGAAAGAATGGACAAGTAGTGAAAACTTCACGACTCGAAAATTATAAAATGTGTAAATAAACCTAGGCGTTCTGTGGACGAAAGAATATTTCCATACTATAGTTATAGTTCTAGATATTATACCGCTGTGATCAATATGCCGCTCTTGATGCACTCAGTTGTTGTGCGGTATGTCCATGCGTCACGTTACTGAACAGAATTTATGGAATGTAAATTCCACTGTATGTGATTACAAACGGAAAAAGAACTGCGATGCATAAGAGCAGAGAGCTTTTTATCGCATTCCTTTTTCGCTTCTCGCAGTAAATGAAATATGAAAATGTGTGCTAAAAATGAGTGTCCAGCACAATAGACAGCTTTTATTCCATTCACAACGGCAGATTCACATAAATTTCGCTTACGATCTATGTGCAGCATTGAAAGTGTAAGATACTCGTATAAACAAAAAAATACATCGACGCAAAATTAAGCATGCACGAAAATTACAGAAACTAATGCAGAGGATTTTTTTCTAGCCTTCCTAAAATTTCTAAGTTGCCCAGCACCACAGAAGGCATTAATCATTAAATGATTTTTAACAATAGTGTACTACATTTGTTAAAACAAAACCAGTTTTTCATTTTATTGGTGGCTTGTAATATACATGTTTTTTTTTTAAATTTCCGAATACATTATATATATATATATATATATATATATATATATATAACCGTCTTGGGTGGTTTAAGGAGAATTATGCACTGCCCCCCCCCCCCAAAAAAAAAAAACAAAACCAAAACAAAAAACTAACAAACAAAATACAATGGAGTAGGTCCAACAACCGGTTTGTGGGTCATGCCCATTGTTTTCGGGTCAAAAGTAATCCTCAAACTTGACCATAGGCAGTATAGCTTTCCACAGTTTCTGAGCATTTATAGCTTCCCATAATATCTGGACAGATTTGGTACTCTGTACATTTCTGGAACTCCCAAGGTAGCACATTGAGCCAAACATGGTTTATGGGCATTTTCAACTGCCCACCAGATAGTCTGAGATTTATATCTCTGCCCATAAACCACCCAAGACAACACTGAATATATATATATATATATATATATATATATATATATATATATATATATATATATATATATATATATATATATATATATATATATATATATATATATATATAATATCTTAACCTTACCCAGTCAGGCTCTTCCTCGTCACTTTCCTGCATAAATCAGTTACATAGTGATTATTCTCTTCTCCGAAAAATAAGTACATCAACTTTGTAGCCTCTTTTTATTTATTAGCAGAATTTACATTTTACCGACACTTAAGATAGAGAGCTTCGAACTTGAATATTTTATGCATTGGCAGATTTCAGTACAGTATTAGTTGCCCTTTAGTTTTATATATAGATAACACATACTGCAGGTTTAAACTTAAATCGGTTATCAATTCTTTATGTTCTGTCTACATTAATGAACTGGTTAGCACCAGTGAAAAGGTAGTGACATTGAGACACATTGCAATTCCGTTTCCGAATTTGACACGTGTGTCAACGGCATGAAGACTAGGTGCACATTAATATGTTTAGTTTTATCTCTAAATGTCATGAGAAAACAAAAGCAGATTACTGTGTCTGGGTTTGTTTTCTGACAAGAAAGTCACTTACCCATGCTTTCTGAAACTTTCTAAACGAGGGTGTATCCGCCTGAAAATTATATCATTATGTGCGAGTGTGTCATCATTTGTAATGTTTATATATAGCTCCATTTATAACTGTGGTGCAGCGCTCAAGGGAAACGCTAAATCTTTATCTAGCACCAACGAAAATAATTCAGTAATATTCTATTACTGATTTTAAAAATATGAGTGAAATGGAAACAAAATTTAAAGGCAATCAGAGATTGCTGGATCCATGCCCCCCTCGCCTCATTTATAACCTTGCTAATCACAGGTCTCATTTTAGAATGACTGTTGTCCATGAAAATAAGGTATCACCGTGACCCAGATATTTGCCGTGGTGACAAACATTTATGCATGGCACACTCCTGTGCCCAGATACACGAGTGTGTAAAGTTTCATGATTCTAAGTCAAACGACAACAGAAGTACAGTCCGGGCATGAAGTGTAATGTAGTTTCACTTAAAGATATCACCTTGGCCCAGATACTTGACCTAGTGATCTACTTTTGTTTCATGACACATCCATAGGTCAAGATATATGCGTGGATCAAGTTCCATGAAACTAGGTTAAACAGTAAAGCAATAATAGCCCGGACAAAATTTTAAAAGGATGTGTCTTTGTGACCCCGATACTTGATCTAGGGACCTACTTTTGGTTCATAACACATCCTTATGTCTAAATGCACCTGTGTGTAAAGTTTTATTAATCTAACTTAAAGGACAACAGAATTACAGCCCGGATATGAAATGTAGTCACCGTGACCTAAAAAGTTTACCTAGGGACCTACTTTTGTTTCATGACACACCTTTCGGTAAAGATATATACGTGTGTGAAGTTTCATGAAACTATTTTAAATGGTTATGGAATTATAGCCCGGACACGATTTTACAAAGATATGTTACTGCAACTCAGATACTTAACCTAGTGATCTACTTTCGGTACCTGACAAATGCTTATGTGCTGATGCATCTGTATGTGAAGTTTCCTTAATCTTAATTACATGGTAAGGGAATTATAGCCCAGACACGATTATGCACGTATATGTCACTGTGGCCGACGTACTTTACCTAGTAACGTACTTTTGGTACATGACAAACCCTTATGTGCATATGCATCTGTGTGTAAAGTGTCATTAAACTAAGTTGAAGGACAAGTCCGGACACGAATGGCGGAGGCCCAGACTCTTAACCTAGCGGCCCACTTCTGTTTCATGACACATCTTTAGGTCAAAATATATGTATGTAACAAGTTTCTTGAAACTAAGTTATATAGTAAAGGAATAATATCCCGGACAATGTTTTACAAGGATATGTCACTGTGACTCAGATACTTGACCTAGCGATCTACTTTTGGTTCATGACATACCCATATGTCCAGATGCACCTGTGTGCAAAGTTTCATTCATCATACTTGAAGGACAACAAAATTGCAATCCGTACATAAAGTGTAATGTACGTTTCCATGGTTGTATCACCCTACCCCAGATACTTTACCTAGTGACATGCTTTTGTTTCATGGCACACCTTCAGGTCAAGATGTATGTGTGTGTGAAGTTTCATGAAACTAAATTGAATAGTAAAGGAATTATAGCCCGGACACGATTTTATAAGGATATGTCACTGTGACCCAGATGGTTAACCTAGTGACCTATTTTGGCAAATGTCACACCCTTAAGCGTAGATGCATATGTGTGTAAAGTTCCATCAATTTAAGTTAAAAGACAAGTGAATCATAGCCCGGACACAAAAAGCGGACGGATGGACACACGGAAAAGGCGATTACTATAGGCCCTCTTCAGTAGGAGGAGGGCAAAACAAGGCAACCATGGAAACATACAATGAAAGCATTTTTCAAATGATCCTTCCTTGGATCCAACCCTTTTTAGTAGTATTGGGCCCATATCGCAAACTATTTCAAAAATAATTTTGATACGTAGATTCTGTGACAATGCGCGACCTGTGTTAATAGGCAACATTTTTTAGAATAGGCACGCATGTATAATGAAAATGTAACATCATTGATAATGATTGCTGGTTGTATCTATGTTGATATACATATAGCAGGTGTAGACATGAATGTGTTGTTACGTTTAGCTGACGGCTTCACTAACATGCCTTTTCAAATTATCATTTGGCACAGCTTAATTTGTGTTTCCAACAAACTTTCAAGGCTGCAAATCATGCTTTATGGGTCCAGCTGATGACCTGTTTAAAACTTCATTGGGCTGTTGACGCCTTGATTATTCAAAATAGTTGCATCGAACGTGATAATTTCGATAAATTAAGGAATAAGCTCAGACAAAGTGATTGGATTGCCTATATAGCGTGAGCAGATTGGATAGCGCTTTTTTCAGCAAAACACGGAAGATGTGGCATTGTTGACTCTGATTATATAAATTGTGTCTGCAGTTTGGAAAACGTGTCAAGCTTGACCGGTGAATAAACGTGTCAGCACTACTATTAGTACGGGGTGGTCAAGGGCACCACCTACCACTACCACTACATATTCATCTATAATTATCACTCCATTTGTGCCTTCTGGCATGAAGTCTCTTTTGAGTGACAAGTTTTATACCAACTTTTGCATTACATTATGAGGGTGCATTTTTCAATATTTCTAGGTCATACCGCTTTTGTACATTTAGTTCTACAGTTATAACACTGTACATGAGGCAAACGTTGGAAAATATATCTTATTTGTTTGTTTGTCAAAATGCAAGATATAAAGCATATGAAGTGAACTGTAACTGACGTACACAGGACATCCTCATCAGTCAATCTTTGATGTACACTCCCTTTGTTTCTGTTTATGTGATAAACTTTCTTTCTGTCTCATTTACCTAAAACGCTGATGGTCTGTTCACTTGATGTGGAATTGAACTTGGTAGTGAAGGTTTCATGTAACAGGACTTACAGGAAACTGCGTGCTGATATTGACGCTACTAAGGCTGTACAGGTAACAACTGGAATGTTCATTGTATAGAGACTTGGTGCGAATCTTTACTTTCTGGAAACTGGTGAATCTTGTGTCCATCAATTTTTTTGTACTTTTACATCGTATGAATCCCTTCCTCATTATTTGATGTGATAACATTTACTTGGTAATCCATGCTTACTATTGGTCATTTACTTGGAGGTGGATTTTGGGAACGTTTGGTCTTGAATCAAAGTGATAAGCTCTAGGCTTTCGCCCGTGGAACCCCATGAGAAGTACCCGTACTTTTTTTATCATTTGTAATTACCGACTTTGAGAAATTCAAGGAGGATTGACATAGAAACGACTAAACTCCGAATTTCACTTACAGTTTACGGGCTAATTTCCCCCATCTAACAAGGTGAATAATCCAACGGGATACATGTCATGTCGGACTTCGGCAAACCAGATGAAGATGACCTCCAACTTTCTACTTTGAGGTACCTGTATGGGACTCAGGATCAAAGTACTGAACCGCACCATAGTACGGACATTACACTTAACGTTATGGCTTCTTTCACAATATTGTTACCAAAATTTCGGAGCTTGCGTGCTGATACTGCCTAGCAATTTCTCTCAGACTTTACTAGTTTCCTAACTCTACATAAAATCAAACAGGATGCGCGGATCAAAGCTTGTTTTCAGCTACATTTGGAGGGACCAGCTTTGACATGGCTTAACGCTTTGTCTACAAGACATGCTATCATTAGACATCGTCTACAATTCTTAAAATGTTTCATTTTCACGAGAATTTCATGTGAAAAGATCGAGGCAGACGACAATTTACACCCTTACATGCGGGCGCATGGGGGGGGGGGTGCGTGGAAAAAAAGCTAACCTGCATAAAGAAAACAAAATGGCTTGGTTAACTTTATGCAGTGCCGAATTTTGAATGGGTCGGCAGCTTTCTTTGAAGTGCTTCGGGCATACTTTTAACCCTTTCCCGCTCAAACTAACCCAAAACTCCCGGATAAAATGTGTCGTCCGTCTTAACGCTTTTGCTTAATTTTCTCGTTACCAGAAAATATTTTTGCTGAGATTTGTATGTAAAACCATTTATGATAGCTTTCGATGGCGCGGCTTGGGCACCTAAAAATCTTGCCTCATCCACGACCGCAAAACATGAGATTTACACTAATTCAATAAAAGTTCGTTTTGAAGCAACGCGGCGATATATCTAAAAATAAATTTATGAAAATTGTATCGTGTATACATCTAAACATATTAAACCTCTAAGCTGCCAGGGACGCATAATAGAACTGACCTGTGTAAAGAAGCGCTAAAAGACGACATGAGGCCTTTTTAATTGATTATGAAAGTATTACTTTCACTTACATTTGTTGTGACCACTTGTTTTCCTCTCCGGTTTTATTATTGTGTAATGGATTTATTATAGGCATTTCTCATTCATTTTTACTATATCAGCTTCTTTGTACTCTCATGCATGCTTGTTGAAATCTTTGTTGCATTTCAAGGACCCTGTGTACATATTTGTCGCACAAACGCGCCTCTTGCAACATGTAGAAACAGTTTATCAAATGCGGCGTACTGTACAGGTATGACTTGGAAATGTGTACGGAAGATGAAGAGCGCACAAGATGTGTTTCAACATGCAGCTGGAAAAAAAAAACATCAAAAGACCTGATAGCCCAAAGCGGAGTGATATTTGTCTCTCGCAGCTCATTCATTACCATATACATCACCCAAAATCAGCACGTTTGTGCAAACCTCAAAAATAGTTGACCGGCGATGGCTCACATATATAAAATAAGATCTATGATGAATTCAATAACATTCAACTCGGAAACAAATAGCTTTTTAACGACAGCATCTGCGCAGGCATAACAGAGAAACCAGCTGCACATAATATGCAATATTTTAGCTTTAAAGGTCATATAGTAACTAAAGCATGCGATTGTCATAACATGGGCCTAATGCTAAACACAGCAGTATGGGGAACAATACAATGGTAAGGCAACCAAATGACGAATCAAAAACTGTTTGACCATCTGAACTGGAAGTTGCCACGCACAGAATGATGCCAACCAGAAGTAACAGTTTGTAACGATGAAGAAACATATGCAGGTGTACAATCGGCGCACAAATCAGGTGAACATGAAAAAAGATATGATGCCACAACATAAATAATGTTCATTTGGAATTACGCCAGGTTCAATTTAAGATACGGTGTGGAAACAATACCCATGATATTGTCCCTTTAGATAACAATATTCTGACTGCATATGGGATGCTATGCGCACACTGTCTTTTTAAACTTTCATGCAAGACAACAAGTGCGCACAAGACACAAAAAAGTGCTGTCAATAAAAATTGTCGCATGACATCAATAACCGTAGTAACAATATCAAATACGGGAGCTTAAAATCTGGAACTATACATTAGGAACCACCTTGCCTTAATACTAGAAGAGTGAGTGCACATTGTTTTCAAAGTGTTTCTTGTGATAGCCTATAAGTTTCAGTTTGAATTACCACATCGAACTATTAATAAACATTGATACTCTGCGGTTATTGCACACAACTTCAGCTAAAGCAAACTCCTTAGCAGCTGAGGTACCGTATTGGAATGTTATGAACATACAATTTCCACACAAATCTCAGAAATTTTAAAAATATTATTACTTTTTTTCCGATAAATTTTAAATATAAAAATAAATCTTGTTTGTGATAGTCATTGGTAAAGTGAGGTTTCACAATTGATTGATTGCTTGAATTTTTAAAATTACATATAAAAAAATGTTATGTTAACATTTCAGGTATATCTCATACCGTGTTTAATGCTGAAACACTTTGACTCCTTAAAATTAAATATTAGTTGCCATATAATTTCAAACCACAGTACCTTTTCTTCTTCATCTTTCTTCTCTTTCTTTTTGTCCTACAAGACCAGATGTGAAACTCGTTATAACCCGCAAGTGTTTTCATGCATATAAAAGTCACCGATATCTATTAGTTGAACAATCAGGCACTATATGTGAGAAAATCTATGGTCGGACAATACATAATATTAAAAATTGGGTGCAACATGTCATGCATTGTTTTGTATTACATCTTATCGCAATTCGGTTGAAATATTAGTTTGCGGTATGCACCTTCGAAAAGTCAAACGCTTATGCAAAAAAGGTATTTTCAGTACTTAAAAATGCTGCTCATAAAGTAACTATTTATGTTTTTCTCATCGCCATACCTGCATATAATTATACTTTTAGGTCGAGTGATCACCCCATCGCATGTTTGGCATTGAAACAAAACGGATCGAGAAGAGTAGAAGCGAACACAGAATGTAACCAAGACACTAAATCATCAATTAGGAAGCAAGACAGACTGGCCACATGTGCCACCCACATTTTGTCAAAGGGGGTGGTTTAAACTGACCTCTTTTTCCTCCTCCTCTTCATCCTCTTCATCAGCGCCCTGTATGAAAAACCACACCATGTGTCACGTTAACACGCATTTTCGGGAACAATATGACAATAGGTCACATAACGCAACATCATGTACTATGTTTCCTGGTAATATTACTTTCACATGGATGTTATCAATATCACTCTTATCACTTAATAATATACCCAGGATACACATATTTCCCAGTGTCCATTTCTAATACTAATCTCAGTCAACTTCAATGCGGAACATTCTGGACGCGACTTTCAAACCAAGGAATGGCGCAAGGAGTGCTTGAAGTCTATCACTTTGTATCATATTTCTAGTTTGTAGCATTTCAAGCTGTTTCAGGTTTGTACAATTTTCATGAAGCTGTAGGTTGGCTATACAAGAAACTGTCATACATGTAAAATGCGGATCACAAAAACAAAAACAAACCAAAACAAAAAACAAAAACATAAACAAAAAAAAAAACAAAAAAAAAAACAAAAAAACAAAAAAAAACAAAAATCAAAACAAAAAAGAAAAACAACAACAACAAAAACAAAACAAAACAAAAACAAACACAAACAAACAAACAAACAAAAAACAAAACACAACAACAAAAAAAAAAAAAACAAAACAAAACAAAAAACAAAAAAAACAAAACAAAAAAACAAACCTTTTCTTCTTTTCCGAATACAGTACTCTGATAAAAATGTTGTAATGACCAGCATTATTATTTTGAGGAAGGTTGAACGGAAAGGAAAGTGTACTTTTTAGCATCTGCATTTTACTTATTTCTTTACGATTTTGGCCCATCAATATTTAAAAATGCTGCCCATACAGATTAACCTTTAATATGATGGCTACCTCTAAACAACTGAATAATGATATTTTCCCATAGTAATAAACAGGATATTTACCCAGTCAGGTTCGTCGCCAGAGTCAACCTACAAAAAAGAAAAAGATATAAGTACAATATTTGTTTTGGGTTGTTTGTTTGCTTTTTTTTTTTTTTTTTTTCTTAATACTAATATCTATATGCCATGTACACATAGCATGCTCAGATGTAGCCCATAATAATACTAGTATCAAGCAGATACATTAGAAACATTGCCGCAAACGCACAGTTTCAAGGCGTTTAATCAGCTTCAGGTTGGTATTTAAATTCACTAGCACTGTTACAGTGTATGCAATTTATGCACCTAGTGTGAAGTGCTAGCCATGAAACATTATGAGAACCTACAGAGCATTCTGTCTTGCAATGTCACGCTCCTGATTAAGGATAAGCTCAGGGTAATTTGGGGAAAAAAATCAAGTTTCGACATATTCATATATCAGCTGCAATGTGTAATAATGCTTCGTTTTAGCCCTCTATAATTCATCAGTCTTAATTCAAAAAGCTGAATTTTGCACGACTTTTCCCATCCATGTCTGCGTGTTATGGTCAGGCTTCGCAGTTTGATGTGTCATGCCACTAAGCCCTGCCCCCAGAAGTCCGCATTTAGAGTGGTTTACTTACTGCGACCTTCTGCATTGATCTACCGTAATTCCCGGTAGTCAATAGACACACTCAGCGCCAAATTTATTTTCATAATGTTATGTTGCATGTTATTCACAGGCACAGAGGTCTAGAGCACTTTTTTAGTCTCATATTTGCCGGTTTCGAATCGTCATAGTTTGCGGTGAATGGGCAGTTGGGCGATAATGATGCGATCATCGAAACAGTCCTCAAAAACACTGAAGACTACCATATTTCGTCACAAAATGCATATAAATTCATACTTTCCTCATACTCTTTTTTTGAACAAACCATAGCTTATAAACAACTTTACTACGATCGTTTCTTTGTGTTTAAACTTCAAAGTCGGTGGTCTACAACGTACAAGTGACTGAGCCGCCATGTTTGCACACCAGATGACGATACCGTCTACCGTGTAACGTGTTACCAACACATCAAAACCTACAAGAAATTTATGCAAACTTTCTGTTTGGCCCGGTTACAACTTTGGCTTTTTTTTTTTTTTTTTTTTTTTTTTTAAACATAAATTGATAGATTTACAGCAGTCAGGAGATATGAATGAAAGTGGATGTGTTGGAGATGCGCGTTGTGTGAAGGTGAGAGTACCAATGACGATCTCCACTCGCTAAATACAGTTCTATTTCCCGGGCTTTTCCATTGCACAAGTTTGTTGTACACCGTAATAAATAGTTGGTATTTTTGGGGAAAACATTAATTATTTTATTGACATTGATTGATTGAATGTCCGTTTTTTAAATGCCTGGTTTTGGGGCCGATGTATCGGTTTAAACCAATGCATCGGCCCCAAAACTAGACATTTGAAAAAAATCCTGTTTGAAAAACACTTTGTCTGTTGATTTTCGGCCTGACCACTTATCGTAAGGGAAACTTTTTCCGCAAATCTGTCAAACGCAACTACGGCTTGGCCACTTGTCATACTTTCTAAAAGGAAACCAGGATTTATAAAAATATGCCATCATTTGCACCGAAATGCATCATATTTTATCCGCGTATTGAACTGTTTATTGTGTCTTGTATATACTTTATGTGTCTTTTTCTTTCTCCTGGAGATCTTCTAGATTAGTCCGTTTTCTTGTACTATTAGGTCATCCAGTTGAAATGAATATGTTTAAACCAAACCAAATGGAGTATCATCACTTTAACTTCAGACCGCTACAGCTCATTCACAGCGCAAAACACGGGCAAAACAAAACAGATTTCGAGGATAGGCGTTAGAACATCATTTTTTCAAAGAATTTTTTATGTGGTACCATAACTGAAAAAACTGAATCACCATTTTTGAAAAAAAAAAGAAGCTATCTTTGCATAATTGCTGTATAAACACATAACAAAGTATATAACTGACAATAGTGTCATTTGATTTCGCAGCAAGTTTTCTTTTCAGAAATGTATACTTTATGGGGGCAAATATGATCTATAATTTATTCATTTGGGATTTTGTAGAAGATGTACCTAACCCTGAGCTTATCCTTAGTTAATTTCACAAAAATACAACAACCTCTCTTCGTTTTAAACCCGACTTACAACATCGCGCTTTTTAAACTTGGGTGTCTCTTTTTCCTTTTCTTTCTTCTTTTCTTTCTTCGTTTCTTTCTTCTTTTCTTTCTTTTCCTTTTTCTTTTTCTTTTTGCCTTCCTCGTCTTCCTCGTCTACATCCATATCTTCCTCTTCTTCCTCACTTTCCTTTTCTTCATCTTCTTCCTCATCTGCTTCCTCGTCCTCTTCCTCGTCTTCTTCCTCATCTTCTTCTCCTTCCGCTGTCTTCTTTTTCTTCTTGACCTTTTCCTTCTTTTTCTTTTCCTTCTGCTGAAAACATCGGATATGTGATAGTAATCTGCATGGTAAAGCATTTTCTGGTACTTGGGTACTGTCAGGTACCCCGTTATTGACAGAAAAGTCGGGTACACGGGTTTAAATATAATCTTATCATACTGAGCTACTAGTGGGGGAAAAGGAAAACTGAACAAACGAAAGGATGAATGAACGAACGAACGAAAGAAAGAAAGAAAGAAAGAAAGAAAGAAAGAAAGAAAGAAAGAAAGAAAGAAACAAAGAAAGAAAGAAAGAAAGAAAAAGAAGGAAGAAAGGATTTTCGCATTTAGCTCTTTTTGTCGAGAAGGCAAAAATGATCAGCTGAAGTCTCTATTACTCTTTGTCCAATAAGATGGAAAGCACTATAAAGTCTACAGACGTGCTGACTGGCTTCATTATCAACCGAAGTCAAAAATTTGTGTATACCCACGTAAAAATTCCTATGCTAGGCATTGCAATGTATCAGAATCTAAAATGTCAGTTGTCTTTTGTTTGTTCTTTCTTTTTCATGTTAATGAGTAAAAATATATACATATATACCTTCTTTGGTTTCTTTTTCTTCTCCTCGCCTTCTTCCCCTTCTTCGTCTTCTTCTCCGGCTTCTGATTCCTCCTACGCAGATAAAATGATTAACACATAATTAAAAAAAAAAAAATTGTATGATGGCATTTTTAATATAATCTGTGTCTCTATCCAGCGTTATGCCAGGAGGCTGTCGTAAAACCAATGTGTATGGATTCGGCTGTCACCAGCTGCATGAATACTGTCTTAATCATATACATGTTAATGTATGCAGTCATCTGGGGAACAGGCCAGAAAACATAACCCCTTTGAAGGGGATGTGGAATCTTAACATATTATCTAGGTCAAACGTACCGCGCTCCACTTCATATTGAGCTACGAAGTTACCAGTTATAAAATTACTGAAATGCTAAAATATTTTCATCTTCATCTATTATTGCTTTGAACATATTCAAGATTCAAACCGCATTTGATTTGAGTAATTTTGTGAGCAATCATTTCTCCAGCTGCCAGGACCAATTTCACACAGAGTATTATGTTAACAGTGACTAAATTTCAGCTTCCGCTTTTATATGGTGTACAATTACAGTTTCGAAGAAAAAATAGTGGTAGAAATTAGGGAAGAAAGAACAACTCAGCAGAATGCAGAATATGTTTGAATCATATCAGTACAAAGAAAGCGGCATGATGGCATATCGGCATGGTGATATACCGGCAATGTATCATATCGATACGATGACATATCGGCATGGTGATATACCGGCAATGTATCATATCGATACGATGACATATCGGCATGATGACATATCCGGAACACAAATATTCAGGACAGGTCATTGCTTAGCAGTGTAAAGGCTGGTTAGGGAATCTCTAACACTTACTTCTTCGCTTTCTTCTTCTGACTCCTCTTCGGATGAGGACTCCTAGATATAATAACAAATTGGCAATGAATCACTCACTTTATGTATGAAGTGTATCGTTTTGCAGTCGTTGTAATCGCCTTCGTCTTCATTATTATCATCACTACATAATCAAGTCATTAAGTCATCGTTATAATAATAATAATAATAATAATAATAATAATAATAATAATAATGATTGTAATAGTAGTAGTAGTAGTAGTAGTAGTAGTAGTAGTAGTAGTAGTAAGAGTAATAATAATAATGCAGCGTTGTCTGCACGTTGATTATTACTGTCCTTGCCTCAAGCCTCTTTATCACAAACGTGGCACACCGGCACTGGTGGCTAGTCATCTTTATCTACGTTACATCATTGATAATTGTTTCTATTGCCACCATGGTCGTTATCATTGCTGTCAACCTCATTCATTCCTTTTGTTGAAGTCTTGTGCATTAAATCAACGCCATCATTATCAACAATTTCGTTCCCACAGTGTGCATCAAACACGGTTGAAGGATCGTTGCAAATGCTGTGGTCTGTTTGAATGTTGCTTTGTCACAAAACGTCATTGGCTGAAGAATAAATTTATGCCAAGATCAAAACTCCAAACTTTTTACTGTTATCTCCAACACGCGGAAGCAGAGACCATCAACGGTTGATCCCTTCGTAGATGGGCCATAAAACGCCCGATTAATCATACAAATATGTCACTTTATCTGATGGTGTACCTAAGCCCCCCCCCCCGTGGGCGGGGGGCACATACTTAACATCAGGGAGGGTGTGTTCCTCGGACATTTTTATACAATACCCTATCTGAATCATGTAATGTGTTGACATGAGTGCTGCATTGGTGCACCCTTATTGTTACCCCTATCCTAATCCAGCTGTGTACATTTTGCGGGGCTTTTCTAATCCTCGGAGTAATGAAAACAGGGCCTTTGCCGCGGCACATACCCAGTGCAATACTAAATGGAACCCGGGGGGCCACTCCCTACTTTTTTAGGTGAGGGCGTGCAGCTCAACTTTTTCAGAATGACCCTTCATTAGGGCTCCCATCCTACCAAATAATGGATCTTCATTAGGGCGCGTCAATCACTTGCACTGCATGCGCCTTGTTCACGGGGCTGGAGCGTAGATCGTCTGGTCTTGATTAGGGCCCTTTGATTTTATCAGTGACCTTGGTTAGGGCATAGATCGTCGATCTATGGTTAGGGGTCTCAGAAAAATTTATGGACCTTCGTTATGGAAATCTTGGGAAAATTGATACCTTTGTTGGGGAAAGTACCGGCCAAAAGGCACCCTTCAGAGCGGCACATCCCCATTACGCTCGGTATGGGGAGTAGCCCCCCCCCCCGACCTAAGCCAGCTACATTGATCCAGAGATCTGTGACACCTAAAATATAAACCGTGAGCAATATGATAGTGATAAGATAGTTTTCGTTCCTTTTCTCTGTACCGAAACTGCGTCGAGAATATCATTTACCTGACTAACCTCGTTTTTATTGCGGATGATTTGTCTTGTCAAGTACACCGTACTCTCGACTTGGTCACTTTTATTGTTTTTTTTGCTTAAATTTATACATACCGTTTCAGATTCATCCGCACTCTCAACCAGCTTTATTTTCTGAAAGAATAACAAATACCTGGTTAGTCCCTTAATCTAAAAAGTGGTAATTTTATAAGGTAGTAGACTGTTTGCTTCCTGCGTATATTACAGATATATGTCACAAACTGATTAGTCGTGTAAGAGTAGGAGAGGCAAATTATTGGCCACAGACCTGTCTTTCTTATCAGGCACGCAATAAAAAAGTTGGTGAGCTTTTCCAATGTTTACGTTAATTATATGTATGTCGTGCAAATATATAGGCGGTATTAAAAAGGTTTCTGTCAGTCTATTAGGACTTTTTTCAGTGGCAGTATTTCAATTCGATCTAATTCACTTCTTCCCGTCATATCATGTGCATTTGGTACATAAATGTGCTAATAATTCATTAAGGAATGATCATCAGTAAAGTACGGAGCTAAGTTAGTAACGATATTTGCGGAAAAACCGAGGAGCTGGTAATCACCTGTAATGTTGTAGTGAAAATAATATTACAGTCCAGAAAATTTAAATACAGACAACTTTGGCCAGTAAGCATAACATACAAAATTATTTGTTGAGATTATATATTTAATACTTCTGTAAAATGTTACCTTTTTCTGCGGTTCGTATGCAAGAAACCACTCATATTCCTGCTTTGGGACCTCTAGATGTAAGTACTGGTATAATTTTTCTGTTTCAAGCGCCTCAAAAAATCGTTGATAGTCCTGGAAAAAAAGGTACAATACATAAAACTTACGAACTACATCTATGAATTAATACTGCTGGTTTTGATGAACTGTGACGTTTGCCATTGTCACGAATTCTGTTTTGCAGAATGGTATTAACATATTATATTTTCCTCCTGTGGATGAAATTACAACAGGTAAAGAATATGAGCACTGAGCAAAGATGTCAGCCCTTTGTCTTTGGTGGGGTATGGCATTACTGGCACGTTTACATTCCTTTCCTCTCTCTCTTTCTCTCTCTCTCTCTCTCTCTCTCTCTCTCTCCTTCTCTCTCTCTCTCTGTCTGTCTCTCTATTTCAAGCAATCCATATTCAGATATATTATACTGCGGTGAGTTGTAAGAATAGCGAAGCCACATGCAGTTCTCATATAATTGCTTTTCACGGGTCATTGACTTCTTGTCACTAAAATTACTCAGAGGGGCATGTTATTTGGGGGTCACAGTCACTCGCTGGCAACTAACAGTGCTTTATTATAATCTGATGGTAAATTACTCCAAGCTTTTGACTTATTTAATATTGCAATTGACTTGTCAAAAATCTATTGATAAATTATCGCAGAGGTAACGTAGTGGGATTACACCTGATGGGCGCTCATATTACATTCCATTTTCATCAGGTAAAACGAGTTGCCGCAATATATATATATATATATATATATATATATATATATATATATATATATATATATATATATATATATATATATATATATATAATATTCACCATTATCACGTGATTATAGGCAAATTGTTTAAAAATTAAGAAATTATTAGTTTACCAAAAATGAGCAATTTTATTAGCCTTTGACATTTTGGCAATATTTTATAACATGATAAAAAGACAATTATTCCCCAAATTTCACATATTGATATAATATGTATGCTAAAAATTGTTAATTTCTGCGTCACTCTCATTTTGCAATATTTTGTTACAATTTCATCTGTCAATATAAAAGGGCCCAAAATAATAGCACGTCCGTGTGAAAATGACCGCTAATTGTACGATACATAAAACAATGAGTGAAACAAAGGCAAACTAGAACTTCATACCCCACAGTATGTATGTTCCACCTCCTCTTCCTTCACGTTAAATATCTGCGGCGGCAGTGGCTTCTCGGACTCATCCTCAACCACTGTGTGTGTCTGCATGAACTCTTTCTCTTCCACGTAGTTTGGATCAGAAATGTCCACAGGTTCATAGTCGATCTTCTTGGCGGACAGTACCCACAAGATGTGGTCCTGCCGGCGCTTCATCTGCACATAGAAACCACGCAGGTATCACAGTCTATTCAGTTGGCAAAAATAGACCGAATACGCACACACACACACACACACATACATGTGTATATATATATATATATATATATATATATATATATATATATATATATATATATATGTGTGTGTGTGTGTGTGTGTGTGTGTGTGTGTGTGTGTGTGTGTGTGTGTGTTAGGAAACGCTGTTTCTCCTTTTATTCTCTATTTGAGAATATCATTAAATATTTGATGATAACATTAAACCGAATTCATGTTTTCATTAAATGCATTCATTGTTATGCTGAAATATTCCTTTTTGATGATATCACTAAATGCATTTAGTGTTATCATCAATTGCATTTAATGATATCATCAAAACAATTCATAAGTCTGAATGGGAAATTATCTAGACATAAGTAAAATACTGTTTGATAATAATATTGAACCGATTTATTATTATGATTAAATTGACGTTATTTGGTCTGATGTTGAAATCCTTTTGGTGCTGTGATTATAACGATTAAAACATATCATTAATTACTTCTGAAACTAGAAAAATGTACACTCCCTCTTTGGTCTAAATTGATCATAACACCAATCATTTAGTGACAACACTAAATATTTAATGTTATGATCAAATAAACCGGAAGTGACCTTGGTGAATTAATGCTAAGTCTATTAAATTACTTCCGGGCGATTTTCTACACGTCACTGCCGACGCTAAATTGTTGGGCCTATATGTAGGCTTACAGTGGTACCTCTCTTGAGAGACCCCTCTAATGAGAGACCGCATAACTTTTTAAGACCGCTCTCTCAGAACACTGTGCTATCTTTTGCATGTTGTTGTACCTCTAATGAAAGACCGCCTGTTTTGAGAGATCAAATTTTGACCCGCCGTAGGGGCGGTCTCTCAAAAGAGGTGCCACTGTATATGAATCTAGCTGGTCGCCTATCATATACAAGTTAACGAATGTTTAATCAACTTGTCTTGTGCAGTCATTTTTAATGTTACCCTCTAGCAGGTTCTTAGAACTATTGCTTGTCTAGTGGCTTCTGAAACACCGAGACACGCTGGTCGCAGCTGCCATCGCATTTTACAATGAAGGCGACGCATTGGTCAGTCGCTGCGCATGTAAAAAGACAGAATGGATAATGGAAACGCTCCATGATCTGCATGTCTGGTCCATTTTAATATAACAAACATGTTACACATCCGATGTGACAAATATGCCTTTTTTTTGTCTGGAGTCAGTAGATAAAAAGGTAACGTCGGAGTTAATAATAAGTTGCTTGTTTGATTTGTGGAGACCGCCTTGACAGTTCCGTGTCTTGCTAGGTTTTCATTGTTTAAGTTCCATTTATAGGGGAGCATTTATTATCTTGATCTGGCCCGGGTTGCATTTTAAGCATAACAGGAAATCGTATTGAATATATCATTAGTTCTACTTAGTGACAAGTTAAACTATCCGGGTATTTCAACATATGATAAAATCGATTTGATGATATCACTAATTATATTTGGACATATGTTTAAATACACCATATTTATTCATAACAATAAGTCGATTTATTGATATCATTAAATGCAATTGATAATATCATTAAATGAATTTTGTCTTATTATTTAATAAAAGAAAGCTCTTTTAGAATTAAGCATATCTTCAAATACATATCATGAAAAGATTAAATCGAGTTAATGTTATTTTTAAATATTTGATGATACCTTGAAATAATTAATGTTATGATCAAATAGTTAATGATAACATTAAATAGAAATGATCACATCATTAAATATTTGCTGATGTGTTCAAATACATGTATATATATATATATATATATATATATATATATATATATATATATATATATATATATATATATATATATATATATATATATATATATATATATATATATATATATATATATATATATATATATATATATTGTCTAGTAACGCCCAGAGTAAGAAAATATATCGTACCTGCAGATTGGTGGTCTTAATAATAGAAATTGTCTGTTTATGGACGTGGTCTCAGTTGGAAATTCTACTGTAGACAGTTTTGACCATTTTTTTTCAATGTAGAATTCCTATTTTTAGGCAGAAATACGATGCGGAATGTAGAGTTTAAGTTTTTCGGGGAGGCTTCCTATCATGTTCGATGCCAAGTTTGGGCTGTCCACTCATTATCGACAGAGGATGGAAGAAAAGGGACAGGACCGAAAGGACAATTAGGCTATAGCATTCAACACAAGAGTCATGTGGTATACGCAGCACGACCAAGGCTTGTGTACAGCAACGATACAGTTATGAGAGACTGGATTGGTGAGTCAGCACATGCAAAAATATACAGTACATATATAGGTGCTGCATAAATTAACCACGGAGCCTGTACAATAGGCATATTGCGCACACATGGGTTATGATAACGGCAGGTAATTTACATATAACTGAATGCCGAGGAGAATATTTGATGCGGTTTCAGAACCAAATAATATGGATCGGTAAGCATGGATTACAGGGTTTTCTCAAAAGGCCTATTGACAACTTATCCTGAATCTTCAAGACAAAAATGAACACATCAAATATTATATCCGCATTGTATTGAACGGATGCTAAAGGCTTTAATTTTACCACTATTTTTGTATTGGACAAAGCGCCTACTGTGCGAGGAATGTTGTATCATTGTACGCGCCCTGTATAAAACGCGTAGACTTTATCATGGAGCAAGTCGTGTGGTCAAACGTGGCTTAAGATCTGAGAACAGTCAAAATTTAGTGGCGTTTTAACTCTTTCACTGCCAAATACGAGACTGAGCCAACAGTTTCCTCGGCGCACTTCGAACGCAAGATGTGGAAAGTAAACCAAAGAAAGATGTTGAACTAGGCCATTTTTTTTACTGAAATTGTCTTTAGTATAGATTTGCTGATATTTGAATGAAAGGTCTTTGAATGAAGAATTCCAATATTTAGCAGGATATTGATATCAGCTGTTGTCGTTAATAGCAATGAATGAGTTCATGGAACTGGTCATTTCATGAAGATTAATTTACGTTGCCTTCTCTTTTAGTGGGGAATATGGGGGAGGGGGCTTGAAAAAATGTGGTTGCTTTACTGAGGTGCTTATTCAAACAATTTTTATTACGTATACCTTGTAACATAAACGTAAACATTTGTATGTGTTTATGCAGTGCGGTATATATTTATTCATATGTGCACAAACATTTCTAGCACCTTCAAGTGCATACTTACGAGCTAGTATGCATGGCCAGTTAATGAATGTCACTTTTGAAGGATAGATAAGTATGTAATTAAACACCAGCACGTTGTTGGATAATTAAATAAAATGTAGGAAGCAGGTAATCCTTGTGATATACATACATACAAACATACACACACACACACACACACACATATATATATATATATATATATATATATATATATATATATATATATATATATATATATATATATATATATATATATATATGAAGAAAGACAGATAGTCACTGGAAAATGTATTGTGTGACCTGGTGTAGCGAACACAATGCAATATTTGTTTCAATGTTTAAATCGTTGTCTGTTGCAAAGTTTCATGCCCGTGGCTTTTTCTGTTATATAAAGTGCTTTAACGCACACACAAGATGCTGAATCAAACCCTATGTACTTGTCGACCTTGGTAATACACTATATACAACATTTGGCAGTCCAAGAGGCCATTTGCTGAAAGCTGTTCATGAATATTCCAATTTCACTCAAAAATGAATCGGATGTCGTCTGTAAAATGCAAAGTATTTCCCGCATATCGTTTCTTTGTAATCCTGGCCATGTATTTCCCCTTACTATGGCCATCTATTACTGAGCAAGCTTGGCTTCAGATAAGGTCCATCGTGCAAGGCGGTGTATTTTTAGTTTATCCTGTAAAGTTCGGTTTTTGGCTCGGCGCAGGCGCGTCCAATGTCAAGGATAAACATCACGTATCGTTCAAGAAAAGTTATCTTTGGTCTCACTATATAATGTACCTTTACTGTATGTTCCTTGCAGATGGAGTGGTGGAATTGGATTAAAACGGTGTCTACTTTGTGACTTTGATGCATATTTATAGCGACACAGCTTTACATAGCAGTAAATATAGCCCTGCTTACCTGCATATTCCCACAGTCGCGGGATATGTAGACTTTTATCACCATGGTTTCGAAATATATATCCCCGATTTTTCGTGTCGGGTAAGATCCCAAGTGTTCCTGGTCCCGTCAATGGCGATTGTGGTGAAGATGGGCTCTTTTTGCAAAGTTAAAGGCGACCGTATTGATCCAAAAGAAGGGGAAGCTCACCAGGAAGAACTCAACTCTTGTAGAAGTAACCTTACACCACAGTTTATATTTAGGAATAGTAGTCACCTGACGCAGTGCATACATATACGCTGAAGCCCTGCAGGTCTGAATCACTCATTGGCCTGCTCAGCGCTGGACTGCCACGAACGGCGTATCTTAACATGATGTTATTCCGCTGTTTACCTGGAGGTGGAAAAAAAATACAGATGATGATAACTGACCAGAAGTATTCAGAGCTAAATGTCACCACGTTTAGTCTTATATATAAAGATACTTAAGATCCAGAGTGGGAGATCATTTATTGATGGCATGTTTTTTAAAGTATTAATTGATAAACCCTGATACTCGGGCACAGGAACCACAATGACCCGCACACACTAAGAGAAAGTAAATCAAACGTCACACGCAAAGCAGAACACAAAGAAAAGATCATGGCAGAGATAGCAATGACGACTATGGCGGTGGCAGCGATCATATCATAACGACGACATCGACAATGACGACGACGACGGTGGTGGTGTTGTTGATGATGGTGATGATGACAACGACGACGACGACGACGACGACGGCAAAGATAGTGATCACAAAAGACACAAGCGATGGCTCTCACTGGCTGGCAACTGTGCTGGAAAAAGCAGAAATAATTATGATGCCAATGCCATCAGTGAGGACGATGATGATGACGACAAACGACACACACTAGGGAAAATGTATTCTGTCCTTTTGGCTGGAACTCTCCCATTAATTTCAATAATTTTGTTCATTACCAAAATTTGACGACGACGCAGAAAAAATACTTAGTCATAATGAATATGACCTTGTCCAAAATGTACGAATTCATCCTCACATATACATGTATCAGGAAGACACATACAATGAATAGGCTGGACACCTTTACTATATCAGTATTAACTCTTTCAGTGCCAAATTTTTGATTGAGTCAACAGCTTTTCTGGGCGAGCAATGCGCTCAATGCGTGCCGAGAAAAGCCGCTGACCTGTGATATTTTATCTGGAACAAGAGGCATGCTAGCACATGTACTTGAATACGTCTTTCTACGAGGAGTATGAATCAGAGATCCTAATGACAATTCAGACTAGTTTCACTTTATTCGATCGACTTTGGACGTGATTGGCACTGAAAGAGTTAAGTATTGTTACAAGTGCACAATGTGAATGTTTCTCTTATTTTCTTTTTTTTTCTTTTTTTTGTGTACTTTTACTTTTGTATGTGTTTGCTTGTTTTTGTGTCCGTTTTCCTACGTCTTGCAATTGCAACGGTTCATAAGATGTCACGAGGGAAGGATTTTTTTGTTTGTTTGTGTATTTGCTCGCTTCGCTTGTGACTTTCACTTCAATGTGTGGAATATAGACCTATTCAGCTTCGCTTGGCTGTAGGTTGTACCTGAATAAGCTACAGATTTTATATGCGTAACCGGTGGGAACATGTCAATTCCATCTGTCATGATCATAGTGATGTTCAGAGTCATTCTGCAATGAAGATTATCGCACGGGACAAGTTACAGAGAATTCCAATGCAGCATGAAGTACTGTGACCGAAGATAACAAACAACGACTGTGAACGTCGTAAATCTGAAGAAACAGTGGTAATTACACGTTTAACCCCTCCTCTCTCATGGATTCTGGGCGAGCCCTTTGCCGTGCATTGCGCAACGAGGTTGTCGGCTAACAATATAAACCGTTGCATTTCTTTCAATGAAACGCGAACGTGGAAGAAAATTAATGCAGACCCCTAAAAAAAAAGACTTTGACTTTTTAAGTCTCGGGAAAAGACTCAGTTTCCAAGCGAAGGTGACCCTCTTTCCACTGTTCAAGTATTGGCCTCAAAATCACGTAGCAGTATCCGGGAGCATATATCCCTGACGGGCGCTTAAAAGTCTTTTGCCGACTGTGATCCACCCCGTCCAACGTCGATCTGGACTGGGTGGCCTAATATGTTATCCCTCGCCCAGTACATTGTGTAGAAGTAGATATAACGTCAATTTATGCTGGGAAAATTGGGTCTTTTTCCCCCAAGCTGTATCTCCGTTTCACTTACTATCCATTCGCAGCTAGTACCACAATAAGTATCTTTGCGAGAACCTCCAAAAGCCAGTTTAACTCAGATTTATTCAATGTTTGAATCTGCTTTCACGGAATCGTCTGTTTGTGTATCAACGGTTGACAGTCTCGTCACATAAGTCACATCAGATATCGCATACGTGTCGTTGTACACCGAGTCCGGTGGTACATTTGGGTTGTAAATAAAAGGATGAATGCTCCTGAAGTGTCCAAACACACATTATTACGTCATAAACTGTTATTCCACGAAATTAAATGCTAAAATGTTCTATAGGTTTTCACTCACCTTTGTAATTGCTGAACTATCAACGCATAGTCCACTCTCGGGCGCACGTTCAGAGAGAAGTGTACATCCATAACTGTGATTACACAAGCTATCTCTCAGCATGCACGAATGATAATCATAGGATTATGACAAGTTGTTTGGCTACAACTGAAATGAAGAACAAGCTAACAAGAAACATGCGTCCCATGCTTGATTTCAAAGACCATTATCAAGAGGGGCAATAAAATCTAATACAAGATTCTCTGATGTAAACTTTAATGGTTCACTGACGTCCTCTGGTCAGAATGAGGGTCATTAACCACTTTCATTGAGTCCAGGTATATTGGGCCATTAACCCTTTCATCGAATCTAGGTGCATATGGCCATTAGACCTTTTCATTGGGTCCATGTATATAGGACCAGTAACCACTTTTTGAGTCCATGTATATTCATGTTAGATGTAAGTTATTAACCCCTCAAACTTTTCACACATGTCATTTAACCTTCCCATCCCGCCAGGAAGTGTTTTCTCTCCCACCATAATGTCCTTGAGCGAGCTGAGGTATACTTTGTGGAAACTATTAACCCTTTTGCGTTAACAAAGATTTGTTACAGGATATAGACCAGATAAACGTCGGCCAAACCAAGTGTTTTCACGTAAAATTAAGATCGCTTCAACTGTGTAATCCACATGCTATGATTGACCATTAAACATTGCAAAATGGACTATAGCACTGAATTTAGAGAATTCGATTGCCTTCAGAGAATAAAGGATAATATATCTCTCTTTCTCTTTCTATCGTTCCTTCTCTCTACATCTATCTCTTTCTATGTCTAATTTACTGGGAGCATTTATGCCTCATTACTGGTACATAGGAGAAGAAATTACAGGTACGCACGAAAAAAAAATGTATAAAAAAATTGTTTTGGAAAAAAAGTTTAAGAACTTTGAAGGAAAAATTCACAAATGTTGTTCCAACCTGCAAGCAAAATATACCTAACCTTTGAAAATATACACATGAAAGTAATGAATGCATAAACAAATAAATGCATAAGGAAAGAACGATCGAACGAACCAACGAACGAATGAGCGAGCAAAAGAGAGACAGAAAGGAAGCAAGAAAGACAGACAGAAAGAAAGAAAGAAAGAAAGTAAGAAAGAAAGAAAGAAAAGAAAGAAAGAAAGAAAGCAAGAAAGAAATTCACCTGAGAGAAAAAGATCGGCAAAATATATTGCCTTATGCGGCCAGCGGTTAAAGTGAACTTTGAGAAGTACGACGCAAGGAGTCCAAGGCAGCTGGCAAAACATAAATAGTAAAGTATTTATGTTTGCTTGGAAAAGCTGGTTTTGATCCCACCACTTACAGTATTATAATGGATGGGCTTAAGTCGCCAATGGCTGTTTCAATAAGTCGGTTAAGATTTGAATAGAGGGGCGATGGTACTGCGTTGGAATGGTTTTTATTGGTGTCCATTCAAACTGTGACCTGATTGGAACAGTATCAAGAATCTTCTCAACGCGATTATAATTACGTGTGGTGACATAATATCAAAATTCTATGTCTTGTAGATCCCCTATGCTTATTTAACAATCAGCAAGAGAGTTTTACCTGTATTGTTAAAAAAGTAGACTTCCCTTTTTCACGGTCCCAATGATAATTTAAAAAGAAACGCATGTATTATATACCACTAAGTATGACGAATTCCACGTCCGTAAAGTAGCAAAGTAAAAACGTCCTCTAAGAAAAAATGCGATGAATCAAAAGGGCCCGGAATAAACGATGTTCTGAACACGTTTACAAAGCAGTGCAATTAGTTTAGACATCGCTCTCCAGAGGGCATTATTTAAACAAATAAATAAGGGTGACCATTTGTAACATTTTTCGAGCCACTTCTTCGTCGAATAGTGAAGGGATTTTTAGTGACATGCTGGCTGCGATCTTTGTCCAGTTTTAGCGTTTTTATCAGTCACACTCTTAAAGGTCTCCTATTCATACATTGTATCTTTGATAAACATGAACAATGTCAATTTTTTGCCCTCCCCCCACCCTCCCTGCACAGTGGCAGCGCCTTTTTCGGGGCACTGAATACGCCTTGGGTGCCTTTAAAATTTCTGTTGGCCAATCGCGTGTATTTTCAATGTAACAAAACAAAACAAAAAACAAATACAAAAACAAAAAAACAAAAACAAAAACAAAAAACATAACCCCCCCAAAAAAAACAAACAAAAGAAAGAAAAAAAAGAGAAAAACGAAGCAGATGACATTTGCATAAGACGCACGCTGCTTTTTTTTTCATGACAAAAGGTACACGCCGATGCATTGGTATTAAAGCCCTCTTCGCTTTCCTGGGGAATAATATCGGATCCAAAATCTGGAATGAAATTCCCCAGCATATCCGTGATGCGAGTTCCTTTTATAGTTTTAAGAAGAGCATCCTTCCATACATTTTCAGTAGTGTTGAACACTTCTAAACCTCATGGTTTGGAAGCATTCTACTTGATGCTCACTGTTTAATTTGCTTTTTATTCTTGATATTGATAGTTAATTTTAAATCATTTGCCATGTGTCCCTATGACTCTTATATTTTATGTATTTATATAATTATCTTTTATACTTGTTATTCATTCATGTTTTGGTCCTCCATGCCTAAACTAATATATTGTATTCTGACTATGGATTGCCAAATAAAACCTTGAAACCTTGAAACCTTGGTTTGTATGTATTGCCAGATGACCTTATAGGAGAGCATGCCAATGGCAAGACTTTTGTTTTTCCATTTTCCTGCTGCTAATTCTGCTCATAGTTGCTTTTTTCTCTATTCAATCTTCGTACCAAGCCCCCAAACTGATTCCCATACGGTTCAAATCTAAGGACTTCTTTTAAGTACCTGTGACAGGCCCTGTTGCAATGCTATACCATGCGACATGTCTTCAGTGGAAATATTTCATCTTTACTTTCATGTATATGAAAGTACTATTTGAAGTTTTTCAATTTTATATTGTTTTGTTCTATGATCGATTTATTTATTTATTTATTTATTTATTTATCTATCTATCTATCTATCTATCTATCTATCTATCTATCTATCTATCTATCTATATATCTATTTATTTATTTATTTATTCATTTATTTATTTATTCATCATTCCTGGAAAAATCGTGGAATATGGTACCATATTGTTTGTTTATTTGTTTGTCCGCTGTTGTTTTATTTATTTATTTGGTGTTTTTTTGTTTGTTTCGTTCATTTATTTGTTTATTTAATAAATTCGCGATTCCTGGATAAACTCCTTTAATGTTGTTCGATATATATATATACATACACATATATATATATATATATATATATATATATATATATATATATATATATATATATATATATATATATATATATATATATGAGGTTTTTGGTTGAGATGGTGCACGGAGATTGTCGCCCTTTGTTGAAATTAACATGGAATATTGCACAACAATAAAAATCCCGATGTACTAGTGGCTTTGCTTGCATAGGTGACAAACATATTGGATTAATTTCACTTTCTGTTTAAAAGATGCAAATTGGTCGTCCAAAACCATGAATTTCCACATTGGAGGAAAATACGAATTTATTCATTTATATCCTATTTGAGGGAAACCCTTAGACTTTTCAATCAACATAGCACGTCATAGAAGGTCATTGTAAAACCTGATTAAGATTAATCCAATCCCAAAACCTGAGAGTAAAATCTTATTTGGAAGTCCTAACATAATTTTCTTATTCCATCTGAAATGACGATATGGTGTTCTTGGCCTGCCTTACCAAAACAAATATTTCATGTGTCTTCCTAAATATTTGTGAGAGACGAGATAAAAGACATAATCCATTCTCTTAACCTTACAAAAAACACAATATATATATAACGCAACCTTTCACGACACACTCTTTATCATTAATATAGCAACACAAATTGATCTCAACTGCACCGTTTCCTAATTTTCTTCCCCCAAGATATACGAGAAAAGTGAACTATATTGTGACTTACTCAGTTTCCCGTATAGGCAGAGAATTACTTTCAAATACACATCTATATGTACGCATTATTGAACAGAGAGTATCCAAGCATGTTATGACATATTCTATAATCTTCAGATTTTAATATTTCTATTCCTGTATAAAAAAGGTAGCGTTAATTATTGTTCATGAGCATTGTAATCTTATAATTGCATGCAGCCTGTACTTGCTTGTGAGGTTTATCTTAGATAACCAAACTCCGATACACACGTAGCAGTTAAGATCAAGATGTCTGTCGCGCGGCAGTTGAGGACCGTTTCATCCCATGTTTCCAGAATTTTTCTCCCCAGTGGGGCTACTACCACAACAAAGAGAGATTATGCCAGTCAGTCAATTGAACCCTGTGGTAAAATTCAAGGCAGGATGCCACAATGGATGACAGCAGATGAAGCAGTTCAAGTAATAACCTCAGGTAATAATTTAATTTTTTCAAGAAAGTACTTTTTTCTTGCTGCAGATAAAGTTACAAGTCATGGTTTCCTCTGATAACATATACATGTTATATATGAAATGAGGGTGTATTTTTTTTTTTTTTTTTTTTTTTGCTTCCGCATTTGAAAGAAATAATAAGGTGTCAATATGATACAATCAATGTGCACAGGTTTGCAGGTGGTTTAGTTAATGGATCACATGTAGGTTGGAGCAAGAAAGCTCTAGAGAATATCTTCCCTCAGATGCATATTTTAATCACATAATTAAAGGTGTCCACAAAAGAAAGATATTGTCATTGGAATTTTCATCGTCACAAATTGTGTGAAAAGGCAAGCTCATTTAAAACTGTTAGAAATATGCCCATGCCTTACTTCATTTAAAAATGAAAACCTTAATTCCAAATATGGTTGATTGCTCTGTAAAGAACAATAGAATGTATCTATCTATCCTTCTAGCTGTCCATCTATCTATCTATCTATCTATCTATCTATCTATCTATCTATCTATCTATCTATCTATCTATCTATCTATCTATCCATCCATCCACCCACCCATCCATCCATCCATCCATCTATCTACCCGTCTGCTGTCTGTCCGTCTGTCTGTCTATGTGTGATTTGGCACGAACAAGTTCATCCCCTTAAAATTGTTAGTGCCAGTAATCACCCTTTTCTTAGAAACGGGTATATAATGGGCGCAATTACATCATTTTTAAACGAACAGCAGAGGCACTGTTGTGATATAGTTATTTTACCGTATAAATTATGACCTGTTATTAAAGCCTGAAACCATCTCAGAGTAAAGTCTAACAGTAGATGGTACCCACTTAGCATACATATAAAAATTCCACCTCGAAAGAGATCGCTATAATTCAATTAAATATGAGATAATAATGTGTGTGGCACTCATGTACATATATGTTTAAATCATTCCTTTGAGCACCTGCCAACACGCAATTCTAGGCCGCGCACTATTTCTCCATGTCCACCTCAGTAAATGATACACCGCCATTTAGCGAGTCCTTATGTTCTGCATATATGACTGACAGCACATGTGATCGATCAGCTGGGGATCACAGTTGTTCTTATCTAGTTGTCCTTGTAGTCTACAGGTATCTAACATCTGTGCAGGTTGCAGGGGAGTTATGTGGAACGTGATCAGATGGCTGATAAATACCGTCAAGTTCATGACAATATCTGTGTGGATGTCTCATGAACAGGCGAATAATATAAGTCAAATACTGTAGTCTACCCAAATTTGGTTGATGTTGTTTTTTTTTTTTTTTTTTTTTTTTTTTTTTTTTGTCTTTTTTTTTGTTTTTGTTTTTGTTTTTGTTTTGTTTTGTTTGTTTGTTATTTTTTTGTTATTTGCTACATCTGGCGCATGGCCATAAAACAAACAAAATGAACAATAAAAACTATTAATTGTAAAAATCACATACCGTAACATATTGTTTCTCATAATAACTAATCTTGGGTAATTCAAAATACTTCCGTTGTAGTGACCTTTGCTTTTCGTAGTTTTCTATGTCTGCTATTACAAAGAAGGAAAACATAAAAATAAACAAGGAATCATTTGTGATAATTTGCGTGTGTTGGACTCCATTTTAGCCTTTCTGCACGTGTTTTGGATTCTCTTTTAAACTTTCTACCAACTGAAACGGCAATTACATAGTTGTAAAGTAATTAGGTTTATATATGATTTTAGGATGATGAATGCCGCGCGGTGGCGCCACGAATTCGTGTGGACAGCGCCATATTCGCTGATCTCGGTAGGCCTAATACAAGATAGGCGGAGCGTGGGATTTATCAGTCTGTATGTTTTCGGCTTCTTAAGGAATCTGTAGTACAGTAAATAGTTCAGTTTACTCTGGCAGCACACCCGTTTAAACTCCCTGTAAAGATGATCAGCAGCTCTTTTTACTACACTCACCACGTGCGCCTGGAGCTTTATTGTAAGTCATAGCGGCGCGTCACATGCAGCGCCGCTGCGCTCGCATTGGACTCTTATATAACTTTTTAAAAAGGTACACAAATATGTGGATCCAAGCTCTATCGTGTTGTTCAAAAACAAATCTCAACACTTTGTCTAGGGCAAGCAACGCCTGGTCTTTTTATTATCTCTCTGCTTGCAACGCCCTGTCGTTTCAGGGATTTGTTTTACATGACGCAGTTTACTGAACTTATTTTTGTGCCACACAACTGACGTCGCTTCGTGCTATACCATACAACTGCTGACTTAAGTCCCATTGTCTCGCGCGAGCTGCTCGATTATGATTGGCTTAGCGTGTTCATTAGCCCAAGGTCTCTGAACAACGTGACCTGGAGGCCACAGGATCTCTCTTGTTACTACAGTGACCGCATACTTTCACACTCGTACGCTTCTGAAAATGTTCATGGAATCGCTCTATAATATCGTAACAATGGATAGCACACTTTCACACTCGTGAGCTTCTCAGAGCGTTCATGCAATCATCATAGAACATATGGTGCTACTATTCATCTGAAAAATTTATAGCGAATGTTTTCAGAATTTGGGATTAGGCAGGAAGAAATGAGTCGTGCACAAAGTCACGGTACTTCCGCAGTATATCTTTATATTTGTCTTGGACTTTAATTAATTTTTTTGCTCATTTTGACTTTCGTTGGTATAAAGAAATAATGTTCTAAATCATAGGCCTATTTGAATCAAAAGCAACCACCCAATATTATACTTCCAAACGTAGTCGGGACGAGATGATTCTGTTTTTCTTGATATGACTTCAAAGGTTGATTCATCAGAGAAAATGTTAGATTAATGTCAGACATTTTTAGATTCTCAAGTCCATATGAATACTGCCTATAGATGATTTTGAAATGGCATATGATTCGATTGGGACAAACTAAGCTGGCGGATTGCCATTAATTGTTAATTTTGATTATATTTAGAAAATGGTTACAGGAAATTTATTACCATGCGCCCAACTGCGTAATTATGATTAGACATGCCACACAGTTGGTTTAAACATGTTTTTCATTAGCAAAAGACAAATGCCCGACAGGCTCGCCGGCCTATAATTAGCCTCAATGTTGCGCAGTTCCGTTACGTGGCGTACGACAAGGCAGCCCGATGGCCTCCCGCTGGTGTCCGGTTTAGTTTGTTTCAGGTCCTGAACCACTAGATTCATAGATAAAAGACCAATAAAATACCGAGCATCTACTCTTGTTTTTAGTTAGAAGTGTGTAAGGATAAGCTAACTAGGGGATGAATCATCATGCTCTGCTGCCGTTACAGGGTGTTATATGCAATTAATATAAGCTTATGTATTTGGACAAAATTCTTACTGCAAATTTTCCGTCTTGTTCAATTTTTATTGAGGCCAAAACAAACAAATTCATAGTAATCTTACACACAAAATCCTCTACCGATAAACAATTGTGCAAAAACAAGCAGTTTTCTTTGAAAGCTGACTCACACTTTAGAAATATACAATTTGTATGGGGCAAAAATATCAGTTGCCCTCAAGCGAAACATGATTAATTCTTCAAAAAGGCAGTCGGTTATCATTTATTTATTTATTACTTTCGTTAAAATTATCCTTGATGCATTATCGTTCGATGGACTTCGTAGCTTCCGATACATCTATTTTATGTGTGACCATATCAAATTGTGCTCATTCACAATCTCCTTTGTGACGATTTAGGGATTGCTTCAATTTTGAAGATTTTCTACTTCTGTCTCAATGGCAACTGCCACCAGCTTGAGTCACAAACCATTTGCTTCGAATCACCGGCTGAAAGTGTTTCTGAACATTGACACCAAGGGATGGCATTTGTACGTATATCCCAGCATGCAATTCCCGTCGGCTCGTGGACGCCTTGTTAAATAATTGGTTTGAAAAGTGACTTTCTTTCATACATGTAGATCATCACAAACCGTATATGACTTGCGCTTATAGGTGTAAAGAGCTGTGCACGGATAAACAGAAGGTACTGCGGTGAATCCAGGCCAGAACGTGTGCGTAACTACTGCCTCGAGGCTCTCTTCTGAACACTTTGCTCTTGCAGAAAGGGCACAGATCCAGCAGGGCAAACGCGTCTTATTTGGAACTTATTATGTCGACTTGTATTCATTAGTCAAAGTAGCATTTTGCCAGCAACTAAAACCACAATATGCTTTTCAGGAACCTGGTCTTCCAGAATATGTATGTATGTATGTATGTATGTGTGTGTGTGTGTGTGTATGCATGCATGCATGCATGCATGTATGTATGTATGTATGTATGTATGTATGTATGTATGTATGTATGTATGTATGTACAGGGCTAGAATTTTAGTTCCTTTTTACCAACATGCCCACCGGGCATGTTGGATATGAACTCAACATGCCCAACTTTATAATAACATGTCCAGGTTCAACTGAAGTGTTTCTTTTTTTTTTCAACTCCCGCCCTTTCCTCATCATGCATTACCCCTTGAATGAGACAAACACATATTTTGAATATTACATGCTTAATTACATGTATAATTAGTCAGAACTTACATAGCACCAAAGGTTTTTTTATTTTTTTTTTTTTATTTTTTTTTTATTAAATTAGAGAAAGTTCTTTTGCCTGCTCAATGAGACTAAGTTATGCTATCGTTACTGAATACTGTGCTCCACTTAGTCTGCCGAGCCGCTACTGGCCGGCTGTCTTTCATTCTTTTGCGACAGAACATTTTCGCAGCCTGTGATAGGTCAGTGGCTTTTAATCCACATTGACCTCTGAGATAGCGACGCTATTTGTCCTTCATTTTGTAACCTGGTAATTCTAGGATCAGAGAGCGGCAAATAAGATTGGAATGCAGATGGTTAATTGAGTCATTCGATAAGCTTAATTTTCAGTGGCGGTAGTTAGCACTTGTGTATACAGTAGTATATACCATTAGCGACCACCTGGTCAAAACAACAATTTTTCCCATGCAGGGACGTTTTCCTAATGTTAAATGTACGGTCGTGAGCGACCACCCGCAGAAAGCGACCAGCAATCGGAAAATTTAGCAAAACACGCCGCAAACGACCGCTTTTTGACGACTCTTGAGTGTCAAAGCAGTGACAAACCCTGGTTTTTCCCATCATGTACGACCAAAACGTAACTGCCATTCATTCAATTATCGTAATTCCCCTGTGTTTCAACTTTTATGACAAATAATCGGGACTGATGTGAAGTGCATGGTAAATTGGAACATGCCAGGTTCTCTTGTTTTAGTGTTGAAGTTGAACTGGCCTGCACCTGATGTCTATGGTGCCGTGTAGTAACGAGCCTTTTTTTGCATAAAAAACAACTGAACGGTCGCAAAAAATATTCTGAATACATTACTTACTATTTTGACTTTAATGTGCATGCTCAGTTATGTCAAGTTCATCGTTAATCGTAAGAAATCAATTAAACTACGCTCCTGGTATATTGCAAGTGCACATTCGAATCCGCCATTTGTAATTTGCATTTGGGTACAAATTACTCGGCGGAACTTCGGTGAAATCTGGGGTGATCTGTGGTCTGGCATTTGTCCACTTGCAAAACACAGATATACACGTGGTGTTGCGTTGCCGTTTATTCTATATTTGATCAAATCAAAATTATTAAAGGTCTTAAATTCAGCATTACTTCTATCATAGTACTATTAAATTATTGAACCAAAAGGAACAGTTTCGCGTAACTTCGGGGAACTCCGCACACGCACGTGCTCTGAGATTTGTTTCATCAACCTGACTTGAGCCAAGTCAACCACTGGCGCATATTAATACACATGCATGTATATATGTACTTAGGGGTACAGTTAGCTCTTTTACAAGCTAGCTATCCAAATCCGTCGAGCGTTCTGATAGAATAACCAAAATAATGAATGGTCCATAAAGTTTTCACAAGTTCCTTGCGAAGTATAATTAGATTCCGCATAATTTGGAGCTATGTTCGGCAGAAAGAAATCTTTTCAAAGCATTCGCAGTTTTGTTCATCTTGCTATTCAAATCCGTTTAGCGTTCTGATAGAATAACCAAAATAATGAATGATCCAAAAGGTTTTCACAAGTTACCTGCGAAATACAATTAGATTCCGCATAATTTGGAGCTAGGTTTGGCAGAAAAAAATCTTTTTGAAACTTTTGCAGTTTTGTTCATTTTGTTTCATGACAGTTTGAAACTTACGTTTATATTCATTCAAATGCAGAGTGATTCATTTCTGTGCAGTACTGCTTGAGGAATATCGAAATGAGTTTTTGCCAACGAACAGCTTTTGTATATATATATATATATATATATATATATATATATATATATATATATATATATGTGTGTGTGTGTGTGTGTGATCTCAGGCCAAATATAGCCATCCCCTGCCCCGCCGCACGCAGTCCAAGAAAGACAACATTATTGATATTGGCCATACTGAGACACACTGAATGTGGCCGTATTACCTGCATGTAGGTGAGGTCAAGGTCAAAATATGTGATTGCTTGTGATCGTGGCCTTGCACACTAATAAAGGTCAGGTGTATACAATGTGTTCGAGGAAATTACCATTAAAAATGCAATTCTGTCCGAAAGAAGCAGGGACACGGGCAAAAAGTATTTTCTTATCAGCCAGTCAAAACTTTAAGCGGCCATAATTTTTTACCAGTGTATGGGATGACTTTTTGACTGGTGAATGTTTGGGGGATATTCCCTTAAAATGGAGTCATAGAGAAATGAGTTTTGGCGATATGTCATTATTTGACAAAAATATGGATAAAGGCCTGTCGACTTGTCCCGGAATGTTATCTGGCGCTACTTTTGGTAAATAACACCCCCCCCCCCCCATATCCAATTCTCTCTCACTCACACTCACACACACACACACACACACACACACACACACACACACACACACACACATATATATATATATCTCTGTGTGTGTTTGTGTGTATGTGTGAGTGTGTAAGAAAGCATTGCAAAGCTTTAACACATTCAATATGAATAAAATGTGATCCCACATGAATCAAAATATCCTATAAGGAGAATGTGTTGACAACCAACAGAGAACCAAAGGCATGCGTTTGAAACGGAATGTGTCATGTGCATCTTAGAGATAAGACAAAACATGTCATCTGGTTCGCCTACGGGAGATGCCGATTCAGTATGCTGCACTTGCCTTCAAGTCACAACGATAATTCCATATTGCTGTCCTTTTTAACATTTCAGTATGTCCGTACTTAAGTTTCAGTACATCTGTTTATTTATCTACTAACTCCAATAAATTTTAATGTCCATCTTACGATGACACCTATTACCATCGCATTTAGCATGTTGTAATTTATACCATTAAAAACAATGCAAGAGTTCCTGCTTCGTGCCTGCTCCCAAATTATAACGACGTTGGAAGTCGTTCCGAGTTACTTCTCGATCAAAATGCATCTGCTGTTATCAGTACGAGCTAGTGGCCTGCATGAGAAGTGTGTCAAATTGTGTGGCCGATATAATCAATCTCCCGCTGCATGTTTTTTGTCAATGGCTTATACATTGTGTAGACCACTTTTAAACCTTCTTGTTCCGTTTTATAATCTGAGACATTGGTATACAATTTAAACAAAACAGAAATTTGATTACTACACATTTTTTTCATGATATTTATCAGCAGTTATTAACTACTATAATTTATTTGTGTTACTGTCTTAACCTGTCGACGTAATACGGTCATACGAATGGAATCCCCAAGTCACACGCACACAAATTAAATCTATGGCGTACTGACACAACGGCAGTGTGTTCAACGGTCAGAAAAATTCAACTGCATGCTCAACTCTTTGGGTGCAAGGAAGAGTATATCCTTAGTTGTTCTTTTCATACTTAAAAATCTAATCGACCCTTTAATATTTTGTATGATCTTTAATCAAGTCACTACCTTTATTGGAAATACCTCGCCTGTGGCTTAAAATATGAAGTAATGTAATTCTGATTTCCATAAAACGTACTTCGTTCATGATCATGTAATGATGAAGTACACATATATGTATGTATGTATGTATGTATGTATGTATGTATGTCTGTATGTATGTATGTATGTATGTATGTATGTATGTATGTATGTATGTATGTATGTATATATATATATATATATATATATATATATATATATATATATATATATATGTATAACTGACAGTTGCATCAAGGTATCTTACTGTGACAGAGACCATAATTATTGTGAATAAAACAAAGATACCTGTATATACTGAACTATAATAAAGCAAAATTTTGAGGCAAGCCACCATGTTTATATGCATTTCTATTCTCTTGATCATTTCCACTGAAATTTTGTACCACTGTGTGATGTAATTTGTGTTTATATGTTCAGTATCAAAAAATACATATATCTCGAGTGATTGCCAATGTCAAAAAAAATGTATACGCTGTGTTTACATTAAAAACAGCAATGACAACACAGTTTTTGTTCTGCCGTAGATTTTCCAGACTTCATGGAGATATTTGGATGGCAAATGTGGTGATCGGTTCGGATTCTCAGCCTTCCATTATATCTCCAAGTCTAAAAAAAAAAGATAAGATTTCCGAATTTGTTTAAACGGCATACTAAAATTTGAACGCATACTGTTATTGTGACAGTTAAACTTTTATGTCTATTGAATTCAAGCGACTCTCTCTATAGCATATCTGAGACAATCAAAGGTTAAGTTGAGCGCAAGATGTCAGCTGTGCGACAGGCCGTTTTTTCCTCTGTGTCCCGCCTTTTTCGCCACGGTGGGGCTCTTAGCATAACCCCGTGCAATAGGAATTATGCTAGTCAGTCATTTGAACCTCTTGGACAAATACCCGGACGTCTACCAAAATGGATGACAGCAGATGAGGCAGTTCAACACATAACTTCAGGTAATGTCAGTTTTTTTTTTTCTATAACAAATTTTGCTTTTCATATTGCTGGTACTATGTACAACGTAGACAAACAGAAGTGTTGGAAGCTTCTATTGTTATGCAAAAGTGAACAAAACAGTTCATCTACTCTTTTTCTATGACAATAACTTCAACGGTTTAAATTTATGTGGGACTTCGTCAATTAGTTATATTTTTCGCACCATGCCGAGCACTCAATATTTGCACACAGAAAGGTCGTCTTTTGAGTTCAAGTTCTGGATTGGGGTTGATCAATGCTTATCTTACTGTAACTTCAATACTCCGTGTATGCTGTCTATCTGGACTTTGAATAGTCACGAATGTTATCAGATGTGTATCTGCATAAAAAACATGGCAAACATTAATATACATAGAAGAGAACAGTATAGGGAAAGACAAAATATCTTCCAAATTGAGAGCAAATACAGCTGCTGATATCCCAGTGTACCTTGGGTGCCTCAGACGCACTCTTACATATATCATACACAAACTGCGTGTGCCTTTGCAGAACACATAATCCCTCGGAAGATAATGATTCACTCATCATGCGTTTCAGACTATTAGCAACAAAGTTATTGTAATTTTAGTGTACCAAGTATGACATCTTAAGGGCTACCATCTCACTAAAATGTATCACAGAATGCATTGGTGATGGTGTTTCAACCTCTGGAACGTAATTTCTGGGGGGTGGGGGTGGGGTGGGGTGGGTGTTTTAGCTTCATTCCTGTGGGTTGTTTTTTTTTGTTCATTCAGAAAGCAGCTATTCACCAGGCAATTATTCAGTTCAAAAATAAAATTATAAGTTGCTCAATAACAGAACTATAAAGTGCACTTTACCAACGGTGGTGGTATTATTATTATTATTATTATTATTATTATTATTATTATTATTATTATTATTATTATTATTATTATTATTATTATTATTATTATTATCATCATCATCGTTATCATTATCATTATCATTATCATTATTATTATCAATATCATTATCATTATCATTATTGTTATTATTATTATTATTATTATTATTATTATTATTATTATTATTATTATTATTATTATTATTATTATTATTGCTGCTATTTTGATGGACATCAAAGGAAAAGTATTAAGGTACGGAAACCATGCTCGGAATCCCAGCTCCACAAATGCGCATTTTAGATGTTATCAATTGTACTAAATGGATGACTTTTATAAAGATGGGATCACTGGATAAAGAAAACACTGCCCCAATGATGATTATATCCTGACGGGCTCCATTCAAACATGCACCTGGTACCCACAAGAAACCTGCATGCATGCTACATTCTGAAAGCAAGGGCGGTGTAGTTTCACTATCTCACCTTCTGAAGAATGGCCGCTAACTTAATTGATTTTTATAATCCAAATGCTTTAAACTCTTGTACGTTTCAGCTGTACCGACCACCATATGAACAATTACAAGTTTAATCAGAGCCTTGCATTAGTCAATGGCTTTCCTTGGCGCACTTCAGGCGTTTTTTGCACATGGTGCACTGAGAAAGGCTTTTTGATCGGTTGATAATATGACCTTTTAGGGCTTAATTCGCTCAAGGTAGCTCTTCGATGCATACTTTTCGGACACGCTGTACAACACAGATCTCACATAACCAAGTGCCTCGTTAAATAGCTAAGACTGCAAAGGAAATTCATATAATTCGTAAATATTCCTCTGCTGTCAAATTGCAGGGTGTAGATTATACCCCACTGAAATTGCGACTCGCGAATATGTTGCAGCTGTGCCACACTTGCAAAAAGTATTAGCATATCTTAATCCACTGTATTGTTCCACGCTAATTCAGTTGAGATGGAGGCACATTTCCGTGTATACATTTATGGGTACGTTTTATGTTTTTGTAACTGATACGAATCAAAATAGGTAGTCAGTGTTGTACTTTACTGCGAAATAGGATTCCATCGTAGAAAATCTAAGTCTGCTTCATCTCTCTTATGCCTGCACATAACCGTCTTTATCGCACAATACTATCATTAATAGCGACATTTAAGGACTTTCTTATAACACCGTCAAAAGTAGTTTGCATTCATTTGTCAGAGATACCCCATATATGACACGTAGATAGGACAGTATGTCAAGTCAGTTCAGGGGATACTGAAAGCAGCTAGAATAAAGTACAAGGCAATTTTATGGAAAGATTGTAATCAAAAGTCGAAACTTCTTTCCACTTTTTCTTTGAATGCCCGAATATCACCATACATAGGAATTCTCTACAGTCAGTAGTAATACCGCTGGCTCCTTTCACTTTAAATACCTTACTATATGGAAGCAAAAGTTGTTCAAAAGCAAACAGCAAAATTATCTTTGAATCGGTACAAAATTTTATCCTTCTGTCAGGCAGATTTAAACCCCCGTAAATTAAATTACATTAAATTCATGAAAGACATTCTCATTATCTTTGTTTGTATGTGTATCTGTGTACATATTCACATGTATATATATACATACACACAGATGTACATGTATCTGTATTAGGGTATATGTGCGCGAACCTGTACACGTATATATATATATTATTGTTCACCGAAGATTAGCTGGAAGTCCCCTATCTGTCGCGTAAATATTGTGGGTGTGTACCTTCTAAGTGTTGTGTCTGCGTCATTGTAACCTCCTGTGTCTCGTAGTCTTTGCTTTTCCTTTTTTTCCTCTTTATATATATATATATATATATATATATATATATATATATATATATATATATATATATATATATATATATATATATATATTTACTAATCTACATATCTAACGCAGTTGCACTTAATTCAACTATTCGTACTTGTTTACAAATTTTTTATTTTTTAGGGAGAGGGATTAATATAGGCATTGCCTTTATCCCAATTGTATTTTTTTTAAAATAAAATATGTTTAAACCAACGGTAGAATTATACAATATCGGAAAGTATACAAGAGATTATACTTATCTTCTTATTGATTTTAATTCTTTTGAACAACCCTTCGCTTCATTTATTGAGACTAGAACGGTCATGTACAAAAGGTCACTTAAAATGAAATCTACGCCATATTGTCTTTCGTGGTAAAAGGTGTTATTTATGGGTGTTTATGTAGTGTATAATACAAATCTGCCCTGATCATGGTAGAAGCATCAATCTGTTGCCCCGGCAAAACAGGAAGTGAGCAGGATCGCAGTTTAATATGAATGTCTCCTATTGAATTCTTGACTGATGTTAGTTGATCAGAACTTGCATTCAAATACAGGTGTTATCACTCTTCTTTGAAAAAACATCTGTTTTTATTCAATCACCGTCTATTATCGTCATTACATCCAAAAACTCGATTCTCTGTTTTGATGAACGCAATTCTAAATTGATTCTTGGGTAAATTTGATTGACAATAGAATAGAATTTAACCAGATCTTCCTCCGAGTAGGTCCATATTCCCCATAGATCGTCTACATATCTGATAGAAATAAATGGAAACTTCCCAGATCGTTGAACTAGCTCTTTTCCCGTTCAACTAAGTAAGTGCTTGCATAGCACATGGCTAATTTACATTCGATAGCAGTACATCCTGTCTGAGTGTGATACTTTCCATTAAATTCAAAATTATTTTTGCGAGGACCATATCCGAGTCCATCATTTCGCAAAATAGAAGCTGTTGTTATTCTTTGATCTTTTCTCTTATTAAATGCTGTTTGTGCCGCTTCACGTGGTTTTCTATGGTACAATGATTTAACGCCCATGCAGAAGAGAATTGAATATTTTGAAATTTGACCTTGTTTTTGTTTCATTTTCTTCAGAAAATGTACGTATCCTGAACAAAGCCAGGGAGACTTGATACATGTTTTTAAATTCATTTTCGACAATTTCAGCAAGCTTTTCCGTGGGATGATTCCCCCGTTGACGGTCATTTTGAATGGGACTTTTTCTTTTTGTAAATTTGGATTTCCTCCCAGTCATTGCAATCTTGTGTCCACTGACTTAATATAGTTACACATTTCTTTCATTACGAACCCTCTCCTGCACATGGATTCTACTAATCTTTTGATACTATTATGTATGTCCCGCGTATTATCTTTCTTCGTTTCTAGATATGTCGTGTTGTCCATAAGATCCATCTCTATCGTAGATGGTTATTGACGCCAAATAACGTGTTAATATTTATAACGTTATTTTTTTGTCCAATAAATTATTTTCGCTGAAGAAGGCCGTGAGGTTGAAAGCTACGAAAATCAGGTGGTGAGAGTTTATATATATATATATATATATATATATATATATATATATATATATATATATATATATATATATATATATATATACATGTGTGTGGGTACGTGTGGGTGAGTGCGCACGCATGTATGTGTATGTTTGTGCGCATGTACGTGCGCATGTATCGGTTAATGTATAATGAATTTATATGAAGCATGAAAACCTCCTTCAAAGATTACTAGCCTCGTCATATATCATACAGCTTGTGTTGTATCGCCTAATTGCTAACTCAATTTATATGTTTCTGAATTGATTTTTATGTCCTAAGTTTTCTCATTTAATCTTTTTTTTCAGCTGCCGGTGGCTTCAGACACAGAATAGAGATCTCCTCTGGAAATGTTGAAATTTTTCCATGCGTGACCATTATTTATGAGGAAACAGACAAGATTTGTGTGAAGAATTTTCCTCTTCTTTTGAACAGATATGCCGTAGTTGATACATTGCAAACATTACTTTATGCGGAGCAATCCCAAACTGTTTCTTTTTTCAAAGTTCAATTGTGTCATTATTGATGAAATATGATCTCCACTGCATATCTGTGTCATATCTCGAATCTTGAACATTTTTCACCAATACCTCCATTTTTCAGACACCGGTTGGTCTGATATATCACATTTTATAGTACTCGTTTCACTTAAATATCAAGAGATTTTGCTTTTGTCCCATTATAATCTGTTTGAAAGTGAGACAAAGACAGAGACACAGGGGGGGGAGAGAGAGAGAGAGAGAGAGAGAGAGAGAGAGAGAGAGAGAGAGAGAGACAGAGAGAGACAGAGAGAGAGAGAGAGAGAGAGAGAGAGAGAGAGAGAGAGAGAGAGAGAGTTGTCAATTTATGAAATTTCCATACTGTTTTGGCAATGAGATGGGAATTCAATGGTGTTTTAGTATCGACGATTCCTTAGTTCCTAGCGTTCTGTTATCGTATTAACGGAATAAATGTCTGCCCTCTTTGGGCAGACAACTATACGAACTCTAAAGGCAACCTAAAACAAGAGTAATTCTTATCTGTGGTGTA